>JAOTNS010002013.1:0-141257 GCA_028476615.1 Culter alburnus | reverse complement strand
TCTTTGTATATCCTTTTGTATTATGCTTTCTTACTTGGATTTAAGTAACCGTGCGCTTTGTTCACCAGCCTGGCCAGGTAAGACAGAGAGCAGGATATTATGTCACGTGACTTACATTGCGTTTCACGTAGGTTATTTTCTATGTATTAATTCATTAGTTTAGGAGTGTTGCCACCCGCTGTAAGTTTTGTTTGGTTTAGTTAGTATAGTTAAGTTAGGGCGTGCCAATGGCACGCTGAAGATGTTATTTTGTTTTTTGTTTTTTTAATAGTCTAGGTTAGATTTAAAGTCCTTAGTTAGAAGGTTTTTGTTTTATTCTGTTCTTTGATTTGGCAAGACTCGTGCTCTCCATTGGTTCGTTTGGTTCGTTTGTATTTATTTCAAAGTTCTTTCTTTTTCTTTTGGTTATTGTTAATTGTAAATACATATATTTTTGTATATATTTAAAGTTTTTCCTTTGTTCTACTGGTTGGGGGGGGGGGGGGGGGTAAATTGAATAAATATTCTCTGCTTGAACCTCTGTCCTCCTCTTCACTACGTGCCCACTGTTTGATTTTGTTCGTAACATTTAATGGGGGCTCGTCTGGGATATTCTGTAATTATTGCAGATGATCTGGAGTTGTTTTTTTTCCCCTCCCTTTTTCCTTGTAAAATTAATAATTTGTATTATGTGCAGATTGTAACAGTGGTGCTGTGTGAGGGGAGACCATTTGGGGCGTCTGAGGAATTGATTGTGTAAAAGATCAGGCAGCATCAGGTAAGAAAAAATGAATTATTTCGATTTCCATGTTTTTATTAATAATCCAACACCTGAACAATTGGATATATGTAGAAAAGATGATCTTATAAAAGTAGCTAAGCATTTTAAAATTTCTGTTTCGAAGCAATCGCTGAAAAAGTCTATTAAGGCTTTGGTACTTCAAAAGCTGGTTGAGAGCACTTAGCATGACAATTAATTCATGTAAAATAAATATTAAATTACTTTTACAGAATATAGAATGTTGCAACATTCCTTGTCCTTATAAGAAATACATTTTTAGGCATGGTTGTGTTTCCAGTTTGTTTTATTAATAAATACATAGGCATTCATTTTATATTTCAAGCATGTTGTATGTGCACTTAATGTATGCCCAATTTCTCATGACAACGGCCTTCAGCAACAATAAAAACGAACATGGTTGGGAACCCCTGCTTTAGGGGATAAACAATATATGACAAAGGGAAAACATGATCTTTACTGAATATCTGAGTAGCATTAGTAAGGGTTAATTTATATTTAATGAAAGAGTATGCAATGCAAGTTTTGTTTTAGGCTATTAATTATCTGTATACCACTGTTACTGCATCTTCCCAAAAACCTTAAAAAATTCTGTTGTTTTTTTTCTGTAATTAATTATTTGCTGTTATTGTATTTCATACTGTTTTCTCTGTAGTTGTTTTTAATTTACTTAGTATCTTTTCTTTTTAGTTTTTGCTGAAGCATTGATGGTTGTGAAAATTCACTTACTCATATCGTGACATAAGACTGCAATCATATCACATCACCACCAATAATCCTGTTAAATAATCGTGATTAACTTTTGCCATAATCAAGCATCCCTAGGGCCTATTATGCAAAATTTACATTTACATAGTGTTTAAACGTAAATGTGTGTCTGAGTGTGTGTAATCAACCACCCTAACTAACCTTTTTTTTATATTCCCCATAAATCAGAAACAGTGTCTCAAAACAAGCTGTTCCAGTTTTCAAATAAATTACATTGCAGTGGTTCTCAACTCACAGGTCTGCACATTTGGCATGTCTCTTATCAGTTCAGTAATGGAGCTCTCTGCTAAGATGCTGATGATCTTAAACAGGTGCGTTAAATAAGGAAGAAATACAAAATGTGCAGAGCAGTGGATCCCGAAGAGAACCAGTGTTAAACTGCATTCATGATAAATATATTCAAAATATAATATCTGTTCTGACATCCCTTTACACATTTTTATTAACACACACAAAGGTTCAGGTAAAAGAAGTGTGAAAACAATCTGAAAACATTTTTTTTTTTTTTTTATCAGCCTCTCTTCACTACAGCACTGTTTAAATGTCAATCAAGATTTTTAAAAATAAGACTTAAAAAGTTGGACATGTATGAATGAAAAGGCATAGATTTCATGCTAAATCGAATTATAGGCTGGTGGTGCTTGAGATGTTGTCGGTCATTCAGTGATTATGTGAAACATACCAACAATGAGGAGGTCCAAGTTTAAGAAAATGTTAAAACTTAAAAGTGTTTGTATCTATTTAACAAAACAGCAACACGTGTTTTCATCAAATGCAATGAAGCTGACAGACAAGAATGAAACGTGAAATAAAAGCAAAAATTAAGTGTACCATGGTATCTTTTGATTATTGTGTACCATTTCATATTTTGATTATTACTGCTACCTCTAGTAATTATGTCTTTGATTTTTAATTTTCAGCCTTTTAGGGTTCATTTTAATTTGGGACAACTTAGACTTCTATACAATGTCAATACAATATGTGCACAAATGAAACACTTGGTAACATTATATTAACATAGAGCTGCTAGTGATGGAGCAAGACATGAACACATCAGATGTAAAGTGTGCAGCAATTTCACATGAAAGCAGTTAAAACAGAATGAAATAAACTGACATTGTTTTGTAATAATAACTAATATGATCACAATAATATTGATTCAATCAGATGATGCAAGTAAAAGCATGACAAACAGGACAAAACCCTATTTCTCACAAACCCCTTTTCTCACAAAGCCCTTTTCTCTTGTAAGAGCAATCAAAATCACCCCAGTTGTTCAGAGTGTGTATTCCAGGATTCAATCCAATGCAGTCCTCATCACCATGATAGTTATTCGGCTCACCCACGTCCCAAAACCTAAATAACGTGTCAGATATCTAATTATTCAAATGTTCAACCAAAGTTTTTATCCATTTACCAAAAGAGGAATGTAGCAAAGAAAATATGCGTTGTGCAGGTAAAACCTCACTGAGACTGTTTCTAGTGTCATTATTAGCGTGTGGGTTCGAGTCCCATTAAGAGCAGGGCGGTAAGGACCACAGAGGTTACACAAGCAATTCATAAATCACTACTTGCACAATGACAGTTTTAAGAGAAAAAATTAGTGATTTTCTGTGAGTGTTTTGTCACTTACCCTTGTTTCAGTGGTGACTTATCCACCCATTTCCACGTGCCCTCGTTCTCAATGTCAGACAAACCAATCCACACATTGTCCTTGACTAATGAAGTTATGTGCCTCTGTATGTGAATAAAAACAGGAATAAGTGTGATTCCTCTCATTCATGAACAGACTCTCACACAAACTCACCTGCTTCTCTTCAGTGTTAATAATGACCAGATCAGCTCCTCGATCCCTGCAGTACTGCCTGCTGTCAGACCAGCTCTTCTGCTCAATAGATATGAACAAACCATCTGGACCCCACACATATCCTAATAGAGACACAACTGTACACATGTAATTTAAATAAATAAATAAATAAATAAATGTACACATATCTAACCTTTTTTAGAAGCACCCTTAATGTGCTGATATATAATGGTAGGAATCAGAATAAGACAAAGGATCCCGAGACAGACTGTGATCAGGACCAAACATCGACTTCCTTCTGACAAACAAGATGAAAACACAAATATTAATGAATACACTCCATATTATCAAAAATAAAATTTCAAATCAAGATTTGTAAGTCAATTATTTTGTTCTATAATGGCAAACATCTGAATATACTGCTGTAAAACATGTAAACAAGAACATATAATATGTCCAAAGAAAAAAATATTCTATGTAATACATTTCATATAAAAGCTTCAAATCAGACTTTCAGCTTACTGCGATTTCTAGCTTGTCCTTCATCCCGGCAGTGTCTTTGACGTCCAGTTGTGCCATTATTTCTGACATCATTTTCATAAAAGCCCTCTAATTCCATTATTGTTCTTGCTTCTTACAGTACATCTTCACAGATGAGCTGTGGTTCTTATAATGATGCCTACTCTTAATAGTTCATTTCAACACAGGAAGTGATTTCATTTGAAACTAGAATACAAACTTCCATTCTGAAACTCTCTCAGATCCAAACTCTATAACCATATCATCTTGTACATTCAACCAGATATACAGTGGTGAGCTAATACCCATTTTGGCAGGAACAAAATCCCAATTAGTCTGTGACCACCCAAATGACAACCTTACAGGACAGGTCTAATTAGACCTTTATATAATGACTGAAATCTAATGAAAAACGTTTTTAAGCTGCAACACTGTGCTACTGAAATGCTGCAATGATTGAGCTGAGATCTGGTAGGTAGAATGGAACTCAGATGGAGTAGGCGGAGTTATGACCAGGGGGCGTGGCAAGGCTGAGGGATAGTGCACAGTCAGCAGATTTTTATGCACAACTAACCTCTGCAGGGTGTGTAATTATCCCGCTTATTATGTGGCTACTTGCCAGATAAGTAAATATTTGAACATGAAAAATGTATGTGACATCTTTAATATCTCAAAATGACTCGCAGTACCAGATTGAATGGTCTGTTATCAGTTGTAGCAGTTGTTGTCGTGAAATAACAGACCGCTAGATGACGCGACTGGAGAATCAGGATTGAGTACTGCTGGGAAAATATAAATAAATGGAAAAATATAAATGAATGATACATTGTTCTGCACTAAGCTTGGACAATTTTATGAAAGGACTGTCAGTGTCAGGTAAACGTAAAGCTGATTATGAATATAGGCCTACTTCAAATTCACAAATGCCAAAACAACGTGACCAGGCGCGAGCAGAACAACGCAAATCCATAATAACCCATTGATGTTCAATCAGTGATGCTGTTACTGGATGCAGCACAACACGAGTAAACTGATGCCCTGTACAGTTTCTGACGAACTCCAGCATTAAGACACAAAGGACAAATGGATGTGTAGACATCAGCTGTTACAGCGCGGCCGTCGCATCCAGTGCGGTTAAAAGACAAGACAATATCAAGAGGCATATCTCACTCTCAGATTCACCAGTGCAAAAGTTAAGAAGCCGAGCAGGCTAGTTAAGTAGCTAGTTCTGTATTAATCGCAATATTTAAAATCATAATTTTACAATCAAGGTCATGTCTGAGAGTTCATTATTGTATGCATGTATATTCATTAAATAAAAAATATGTTTACTCAAAAATATGAAGGAACACAACTGTTTTCAACATCGATAATAAACAGAAATGTTTACGGAGCAGAAAATCGGCATATTTCTTAAGGGTCATGTGACACTGAAAACTGGAGTGAAAACTGATGCTGAATTTAACTTACCATCGCATGAATTCATTATATGTTAAAACATTCAAATAGAAAAAAAAAAAAAGTTATATTAAATTGAAATATTTAACAATAGGCATATTAATGTGCTTTCTGTATTTTTAATAAATAAATATACAAAAAATATTTTTCTCTGCCTGGAAGAAAATGTTTGGGAACCACTGTATTAAGCTAATACAAAACAAAAACTCCTGTGTTAAATTAACTCTCCTTTGAGTCCACACTCAAGAGTGTTAAAGAAATGAGATAATTATGTGAATAATTGAGTGATGATTGACCATTAGTGAAGATACCTGCTGTTAATAAAGGAAAGAATCACAATTTAAGTCTTTGCTTTAGTTGGGCTCTTGATCCTCAATTTTTTAACATTAGAGTTTAAGTGTTTCCCTTGCTGAGTTACAACAGCCAGACAAGCCAAGAAAGCAAAGAGGAAATGTGATCAGATGTTGTTTGTTTTGTTTTGACATAATCATTATTTGTCCTGAATCACTGACCTCCTTTAGAGCCCAATCTCTGAGTTAGATTTACTTTACTGATTACAGCAGCACTGTGATTCTACAGAATAATATACAGCATTTTCATATGAATCCCAACCAAGGTGACAAACAGCCTGATGAAAAGATCAACTCTGAACATCACAAAACAAGCCAATAAAAAGTCACAAAAAACCCAGCAAAAATAAAAAACTACTAAGATAATTCAGCTCTATTTATTGCTGCAATGCATGCACTCAGAATGCATGGCAAGATGCTTTTTGATGGTCACCGTTGTTGAGATTCATACACTGATTTTTGACGTCTGTGTGTGTGTCTAAACAAAATAGATCTGATAATATTGAAAAGGTTGGATCTTATGCAGTAGAATTACAGGGCTACAGTAATCAGTAAGATAAACTCAGAGATTGGGCTCTAAATGAGTTTTAGTGATCAATAATGACCAAATAATGATTATGACAAAACCGAACCAGCAGCACCTGATCATCTTTTCACTTTGCTTTCTTGGCTTGTCTGGCTCTTATAACTCAGTTAGTAGCCAAACAAAATGTAATATTACAAAGTCAAGTGTCAAGAGTCCAACTAAAGCACACACTGATCCCCATAATGGTGATCACCCAATCACTTAATTGTCTCATTAACTTTAACACTGCTTCAGTGTTCAGTTTCAACACTCTTGAGTGTGTACTTTGGAGAGAATTCATTTAACACTGGGGTTTTTGCTGTGTATCAAAATTTCTGCCAAGTCCACTATTACTCCCAGTGTGAGAATGACTTTGGAACCCTCTAGGATATGAACTTTAAGACACTTTGTGACATTAAACTTTGAGAGTGGTTCTCTTATCTGACATGAGGTGCTTGTCAATTCTTAAACTGTGCATCCGCTTTTCATTTCCTTACTTTTCATTGTGTTCAAGCATGGGGAAATGCTACCTCTTCTATCTAGATAGACCAAACTAATTAAAAGCCAAAAATGATTTATGATTAGGCTACACAACACAACTCACAATTCCCTAATAATATCCAGCTGCAGAACCGCAGCACCAGCATTTTTCAGAACTGGAAGTTAGGGATGTGCAACGATTAATCACGATTAATCATTTGCAAAATAAAAGTCTGTGTTTAGTAATATATGTGTGTGTTCTGTGTATAATAATATGTATATATAAATACATACACATACATGTATATTAAAGAAAAATGTTAGATTTATATAAAAATTTTAATATTCTTATATTTATATGTAATATAATATATATATATATATATTATATATTATATATATATATAAATATATATTAAACATGCATATATTTCTCAAATTTATACTTTTTTAAATATAGGCTGTTTTCACATGAATTTTGATCTGACTGATGTCTAAAGTATTTTACAACAATACTTTTAAATAAAGGCATTTTTTCTGTTCATATATGCATAAGATATCATGATGTACAATAAGGATTTTTAATTACCATGTTAAAGGTGCCCTAGAACTTTTTTTTAAAAGATGTAATATAAGTTTAAGGTGTCCCCTGAATGTGTCTGTGAAGTTTAGCTCAAAATACCCCATAGATTTTTTTTTTTTTAATTCATTTTTTTAACTGCCTATTTTGGGGAATAATAGAAATGAGCCGATTCAGGGTGTGTGGCCCCGAGCTTGCAACTCTATAATACATTGCATAAACAAAGTTCACACAGCTAATATAACCCTCAAAATGGATCTTTACAAAGTGTTCGTCATGCAGCATGTCTAATCGCGTAAGTACAGTGTTTATTTGGATGTTTACATTTGATTCTGAATGAATTTGAGGCTGTGATCCGTGGCTAACGGCTAATGCTACACTGTTGGAGAGATTTATAAAGAATGAAGTTGTGTTTATGAATTATACAGACTGCAAGTGTTTAAAAATGAAAATAGCGACGACTCTTGTCTCTGTGAATACAATAATAAACGATGGTAACTTTAACCACATTTAACAGTACATTAACAACATGCTAATGAAACATTTAGAAAGAAAATTTACAAATATCACTAAAAATATCATGATATCATGGATCATGTCAGTTATTATTTCTCCATCTGCCATTTTTTGCTATTGTCTTTGCTTGCTTACCTAGTCTATTGATTCAGCTCTGCACAGATCCAGACGTTAATACTGGCTACCCTTGTCTAATGCCTTTCATAATGTTGGGAACATGGGCTGGCATATGCAAATATTGGGGGCGTACACCCCGACTGTTACGTAACAGTCGGTGTTATGTTGAGATTCGCCTGTTCTTCAGAGGTCTTTTAAACAAATGAGATTTATATAAGAAGGAGGAAACAATGGAGTTTGAGACTCACTGTATGTCTTTTCCATGTACTGAACTCTTGTTATTCAAAAAAAAATTCAATTTTTGAATCTAGGGCACCTTTAATGGATAATACAAACTATTTTTTGTTAGTTCATACGGCATGATCTAATTTGTATAATCTGAGAACAAATACTTTTAACCATATAATTTTGAAATATATATTAATAAATGTGTAACCATATAGTCAAATGTCTACCTTGACTGTATGTGATAATATTATTTCCTTATGTATGTTCATGTTGTTAACTTATTAAGTAGCCTACTTAAAGACACAGAGGTATGGGCATTTAATGTCTGACTGATCATAATGATGAATCTGCCATTTTTTTGAGAAACAAACCAGACGGGAGAGTTAGTAGATTAACACTGGGGGACTTGAAACTGAAAAATGTTGTGTATTCATGTCTTTTCACGATTCTAACAGCATAGCTTATGATGTATATTCACATTTATTTCATGTAATAAAGAGGAAGAGATGATCAGTTCACATGACGCTTGAACTGAGGTACCACAGCAATGTCACCACACAGGCTATGTAAAAATGACACAGGTTATTAAAATAACATAAGATTAGTTTTCTCACTTAACAGTGCAATCGTTTTGTTTTTTTCTTGAGCACTGAGTTCAGACGAACTTCTGTAACAGTTGAAGTTTAAAAATGAGGCATTCTTTGTAATCACTCTCATGAGGGGCGCTGAAATGTGGCACTTTGCAAATGGTGCCACCAAAACAATTATGTTTAAAACTGACAAGACCACAAAGGACGGAGGAAACATAAGGCTTAAATACTGGGGATGATTACTGAAACTGAACAGCTGTGTAGGATTAATTAATAAACAAACGAGGAGCAAATCAGGCAGACAAAACAGGAAGAACACAGAAAAGGAAATCAAAACAGAACTACAGTTGTGAGTTTATTCTTGCAATGGGAAAATAATGACAAGTTTACATTTTCCTTTCATTCGAGTATCCACTCCTGACTTTGTACATTACAGAAAATTATAAAACAAAATTGATATCTTGAAAGTGTAAAAAAAAAAAAAAAAAAATGAAATTAGCAGATAGTTTTAAAAGGTAGAATCCACAATCAGAAATTATTTGTTCTTAATAAAATTATTCCAAATTAGTAACAGAAAAAAAGAGAACAGAATGGACCCTATTTCTCACAAAGTGCTTTTTTCAAGTCTGAGCATGGGAGATCATTCCAGACATTCAGGTCAGAAGGACTACAATACGTGCAATACTGCATTTCAACACAGTCCTCATTTCCATGTGCATCATTCGGCTCGTTTGGGAAAAAAAACCTGAATAAAATGTAACAGATTTTCAGTTGCTCAGTATATCCCAAATTTTCAAGTATCCCACAGTTTTACTTATTCAGGAACCAAATAATAATAATTACTTTGAGCAGATGCTCAAACTAACAAGTGAGATTTGTCACAAGCAATTCAAAAATCACCAATACTCACTGTTACCCATTTCAAGAATAAAAAAGAGTTGTGCAGAAACAAAAGCAGCTCTATTGAGTAAATGTTAATCATCACCCCATTGCTTCTTGGCAATCAATCTGCTAAATATTGCTGAAGAACTACATTACTTGGCAGATGTTATTAATGAATACCATTTTTGTTTCTGTGTGTTATTTTATGAAACATTTCCAGTTATACATACTAACCATTTTATAAAACCAATAAGCCTTGGTTTATATTTTCTGTGAGTGTTTGTCACTTACCCTTGTTTCAGTGTTGAATTATCCACCCATTTCATGTCACCCTCATTCTCAATGTCAGACAAACCAATCCACACACTCGCCTTGATAAATGAAGATATGGACCTCTGTATGTGAATAAAAACAGGAATAAATGTGATTCCTCTCATTCATGAACAGACTCTCACACAAACTCACCTGCTTCACTTCAGTGTTGATAATGACCAGATCAGCTCCTCGATCCCTGCAGTGCTGCCTGCTGTCAGACCAGCTCTTCTCTTCATCGGATATGAAGAATCTGCCATTTCCTTTCAATTAAAAAAAAAAAAAAAAAAAAAAAAGATTGTGCTGGAAATGTGTGTGTGTGTGTGTGTGTGTGTGTGTGTGTGTATATCCTTTTCTACAAACCCTGTTCAGATATGTTCCTTAGTTCATTCTCTAACTCCAGTTTCCTCTGACCTTCTTTACAACCTTTTAACTTCACTTCCTCACTCAAAGACATGACTTTGCTTTCTAACTCCAGTTTTCTTCTGACTCAAAGAATCAACACTTCCCTGTAACTGTTTTTCTCAGCTGTAAGATCATTGACTTTGGTCTCCAGCTCCAGTTTCTTCTGACTCAGAGAGTTGAAGCTGTTCTTCAGTTGGTCTTTTTCAGTCATTAGTTCAGTGTAATTGTCCTGTAAGCTGTTGATGGTCTGATTGAACTCTTCAACTGCGTTTTTGTAACTCTTGAACAGAGATTCTCTCTCTGCTGTGATGGAGATGTGCTGCGCTATGATGGAGACCAGCAGAAGAACACAAATGATCCCGAGACACACTGTCATCAACACCAAACGTCTACTTCCTCCTGACAAACAGAGAGAAAAACACACAAGTATCAATTAACAACAATGCCCTCATAACATCAAATAACCCTTGTAAGTAGTCCAGCTTTGTTTTAAGATAAATGTTTTTTTTTAAACAGTATGCTGAATTCCTATATTGTAAAATATGTAACATTTCATATAAAATCAGAAATTATTAAAATTGCACGTAACATTTCCGTCCCCTCAAACATTAGCGACACCATCTTTGCTTCAAACAAAACGCTCAGCTTACCTCGATTTTCCTTCATCCTGGAGGTGAAGCTGTGTTGGAGGTCCTGATCTGTTAGTAATATTTCTGCACACATAAAAGGTTCCTGATTGCATTATTTGCTCTAACTTACAGTCTTACAGTACAGTGTGTGTTCACAGAGGAGGTCTTTAGGATGTGTGTCGTGTTTTTAAATAGTTCTAAACCTACACAGGAAGTGGTTTCATTAGTGCAGATAAATCTAGATTTCCTTCTCATGCTCTCTGTCAGCTCATACTACTGTATGATTGAATATATAATACATATTCAACCTCATATAGTCAAAGCATAGTGGAGTTTTCTCTGTGATAGTGTCAGAAGCTACAGTGTCCAACAAGAGGAATCGGGCCTCCAAACTCTGTTTTCTTTAGACCGATGAAGCACCTGGTATTTTTAAGCAGTGAGATCGCTGTAACTGGCCTGCATTCTGCTTCAAAATCAGTTCCAGGAGTCAACAAGAGGAATCTGTGATCACTCAAATAGATTTAAACACCCTTAAACAGGCCAAACTGGACCTATGTATTGATGATGCAGGAAACAGCAGCAAGGGCCCTGAATCTGATGTTTCTGTTCCTCAGTCTGATAAACCTGATCTCTGCTGCACCCTGCTGGACTGGAGGAAATATATCCATAGAGCAATAAAGCAGATACACAATGAAATATGAAATAACACAAATGCTGAGATAATAGTCAATTGACCATTCAAAAAGAAAGCAATTCAACTCAAAAGCAGGTTTAAAGACACTCAGAATAACAGCCTATGAGAAACAGGATATTGTGAGTTTATTGTAGCAATGAGAATGGAATTAGTTTTACATTTTCTTTCTAATACATTCTTACAGACATCAGATGGCAGTGTTTTAAAGACAGAAACATCCATCAGAAATTACGCATTTGCAATTAAATGGAGAAAATAAAATAATAAAAGCAAAAGCAAAACAAGACTTGATAAAACCTATTTCTCACAAATCCCCTTTCTCTTCACAGAGCATGGAAGATCATTCCAGTTGTTCAGGACAGGATTTTCAGGCATCAGTTCAATACAGTCCTCACTTCCACCTTGGTTATTTGGTTCACCTCTGAGCCAAAACCTGGATAATATATATAAAATTTTCTTTTTCTAGGACCCCATATTCATATTGCAACAGCCCCAAAATTGTATTCACCACATAAGTATGTAGAGTAAACAGTACAGAGCAAGAGCAAAAGTGAAAGTGCAAAAACTTAACTTTGGTTGTGGTGTTTGTGGATGAGTTGTGTCTTCAGCTATTTTTAGAGGTTGTGATGGTGTCATGCTTAAAATACATTTGCACTGGTTTTCTGTTTTTGTTACTTACCCTTGTTTCAGTGTTGAATTATCCACCCATGTCATGTTGCCTTCATTCTCAATGTCAGACAAACCAATCCACACTCTCTCCTTGATGAATGAAGATATGGACTTCTGTGTGTGAATAAAAACAGGAATAAGAGTACATTTACACTGCAATAATGTGCTAAAATTTCATTGTTCTTACGGATCCACGAAAACGACTAAAATCACCATATTCTGCTGCCAGGCCAGTAGTTGGCGATGTCACTTTGTAAAGAAACACTATGTGCCTTTAGATTGCATGTGTAACCCCTCCTGTTCGAACTGCCCGCTTTAAGTGGGACTCAAACCCCGGCATGGGAGTCGGACACTCTAACAAGGAAGATAAATACCGCAGTCTGTAGTGTCAGTCATTTTGTGATCAGGGGAGTGAGGTTTACACGCACAGCTCTACGTCTGTTACATGTGTATAACATCATCGTTTTCACAAATTCACATTTTTATACTTTACACAAAGTTGATTTTTTAAAAAACGAGCACTTTGAATCCCGTTTTCAAAATTTTGCATTTTCAGGCCCCCAAAACACCACTGTCATGTAAATAAACACCCAAACTGAATGAAAAGTTTCCCCTTATAGTTGAAAATGGTGTGTTATTTAAGCAACCCCTAAATGTGATTGCTCTCATTCATGAACAGACTCTCACACAAACTCACCTGCTTCTCTTCAGTGTTGATAATGACCAGATCACCACCATGATTCCTGCAGTACTGCCTGCTGTCAGACCAGCTCTTCTCCTCATCGGATTTGAACAAACAAACAGGACCACACAGATTTCCTGACAGAAACTTCACTTTTTAAAAATGCATAAAGATAACGAAAATTATGAGAAAATAATCTACTTAAAAAAACAGATTTGTACCCACCTTTAGATTTTTTTCTCTAGCTCTTCACTTAAAGATGTGACATTTCTTTCTAACTCCAGTTTCTTCTGACTTAAAGAATCAAAGCTTCCCTGTAACTGGTTTTTCTCAGCCGTAAGATAATTGACTCTGGTCTCCAGCTCCAGTTTCTTCTGACTCAAAGAGTTGAAGTTGTTCTTCAGTTGGTCTTTTTCAGTCATTAGTTCAGTGTAATTGTCCTGTAAGCTGTTGATGGTCTGATTGAACTCTTCAGCTGTGTTCTTGTAAGATTCTCTCTCTGCTGTGTTGGAGATGTGCTGCGCTATGATGGAGACCAGCAGAAGAACACAAATGATCCCGAGACACACTGTCATCAACACCAAACGTCTACTTCCTCCTGACAAAAATCAGTTAACAACAATTCACGTCATATTATTAGATATAACACTTCAAATCAACTTTTGTATGTAATCCAGCATTATTTTTAGATAAATTATTTTTAAAGAGCGTTGCAAAAAAAAGTTGTTTTAAAGAGTATGTTCTTTTATAATGACAAACATCACTAAAATATGGAGCATTTCATATAAAATCAGAAACAATGACACATTTTTTCCCCCAGAAAACAACAATTGAAATTTCACGTAACATTTCCCATCCCCGCAAACATTAGCGGCACAATCTTCAAACGAAACGTTCTGCTTACTTTGCTTTCGATCTTTTCCTTCATCCTGGAGGTGAAGCTGTGTTCGAGGTCCTGATCTGTTAGTAATATTTCTGCACACATAAAAGGTTCCTGATTGCATTATTTGCTCTAACTTACAGTCTTACAGTTCAGTGTGTGTTCACAGAGGAGGTCTTTAGGATGTGTGTCGTGTTTTTAAACAGTTCTAAACCTACACAGGAAGTGGTTTCATTAGTGCAGAAAAATCTAGATTTCATTTTCATTCTAAAACTCTCCTTAGACTCATATTACTCTATGATTGTATAAATACATATATACAATCATAGAGTAATATGAAAATATACAGCTAAAATGACTAACAAGAGGAATCTGTGATCACCAAACTGACTCAAACACCCTAAAACAGGCCTAACTGCCTGTGTATTAATGACAATAAACTGGAATGGGATGATGACTTGCATCGCTGTGGTGCTGAGAGACAGAGAGGATGATGGTAGGAAATAGAGACTGTAGGATGATAAATTCCTGTTTGCAGTTAAACAAGTGGATGATAACAGGATATTCACATTTTCAAGTTCAAGTTCAAGTTTATTTATAAAGCACATTTAAAAACAAATGTTTAACCAAAGAGCTGTTCAATTAGGAAAATACATTAAAAGAAACAGGAAAAAAACTAAATTTGTTAAAATAAACAGAGTAAGAGAAGAACTTAACACAAACAAACACACATAAATACAAATGAGACTCATTCAACCAAAACCTGTATACATCTCAAACAATAGCCTACCATGGACTAAGGAGAAAAAAATGTGATTTGAATGTAGACAGTGTGGTAGCCCAGATGATAAAAATTGTTAGTGGTGGCGAGACGAAGCCTCATGAAGCTTTTCA
The DNA here is from genome assembly GCA_028476615.1 of Culter alburnus. Classification (NCBI taxonomy): domain Eukaryota; kingdom Metazoa; phylum Chordata; class Actinopteri; order Cypriniformes; family Xenocyprididae; genus Culter; species Culter alburnus. Next base: position 126,454 of record JAOTNS010002013.1, on the reverse strand, counting down.
GCCAAGTGGTTCACAAAAGGGTTCATTTCTCGAGGCTTCATTTGCTCACAATACCACCTGGTGGTCAAAGAGTGTAAAACAAGCAGATACATTACAGGTGACCTGATGTGATCTGTGATGCACTGTATTTTGCACCAGTTAAGGCTTAGAAATAATGGTGAAGAAAAAAATCGATTTCCACATAGACTAATCTATTTATATGAATATAATGTTTTTTTTTTTTTCTGGTAGTATATAATGATTGTCTAACATAAATGTGTAATAAACATATTGGCTTGAAATGAATGGGGCTATCAAATGTGTGTAAATCAATTCTTTGGTCATAATAGGCAAAACTTACCTCTATCACAATCACACATTTTGAGGGGGTCCTTTAGGTAATATGCAGTGTTATCGACCGCATAATGTTTATTTTAAATTTCAGACATTTAAATACACATAAGTACTAACAAAACGATACATTTAGAGTTTGTAAAATACACACTGTCTATGGAAGCTCAATAATAATCATTTCTGTTATAATTAGATTACGTGTTTTATTCATATTTATAAAAGATAGATACGCTAAACCGAGTCTTTCCAGAAAAAGCCGAGATCCTGGAGGCGTGTCTGCTGTCAGTGCCGTGGGCGGAGCTAAAGAGTCACGAGTGCGCACAACTTCTGCATAGAGACAGAGCGCATTTATATTAATCTGAAAGCCACGCCCACCTGGGGGGAAAACAATCCAACCGTCTCCATTGAGTTTGTATTGCGTGAGGCTGCCTCCTTGTCTTTTCTGACTTATTACAAAAAACAGAACAATGTCTAAAAGCTGCTGTGTGACACAACCCAGTCTCACGGCAGTTCGTGACATAGTCACGAAATTTAATCTATTGATTCGTGTTCGTGGACACGAATTTCCCCTTTTTTTCGTGTCACTCAGCACGACTTTCGATCTAATGTATTTCAATAGGAAGCATCTTTCGTGTCTGCACCACGTTTTTCTTTCTGCCACTCGGAAGCATTGTTTTTTCTCATTTGTTATTCATTTTTAAACTTAAACCACTACATTACTCAACATTTAACCAGGAGATTTTATCCTTGTTTGTATTGCTTTATATTCTGTAGGCTACTAACCACTGTGCTATGGTTTCTTTTCGGAGAAATGCCGTTTTTCCATGTATTTGGTGTGTCAAATCGAACATTAACTAAATATTACAGTACCCATGAGCCTTATCTACTTTTACTATGTTGAAGACGTCAGCTAAAACTCCCTGATGACCCACCGCCGATCTCTTTTAATGATATCCTCATCTTTCTTTCAACACATTAAACACGAAAGTGTCATGACCATCCGTTTTATTTGATTCTCCTTCTATTGTGAGAACGGGGATTAGTTGTGGTTATTAATTAAATTAAAATAAAATAAAAAAAATAAATTAATTAGTGGACGCCCGCATTACCCGTGAGCCTCAGCATCCGTTGCTATGGAGACAGACGGAGCCAGTCCGCTTTGCGATTGGGTGATATCTGCAGGCCGCGAATTCTTCTTCATTGCGCTCAAACCACTTCCCAGGTAAGCCACGAGACTTGAATGTAATGATCAAATTGTTTAAATGTTATAATTGATGCTTTTCTTTGCCATTAGACTCACATGGTTTACATGTTAGGGCAACGAATTAAAGGCCGACCAATGATTTCCATATTAACAGCCAAAAAAAAGAAAGTAAAAATAAAAAAGACGCGCCTTTTGTGCAGTCATACAGAAAATGGGAAAAAACGTGAATTTTATTGATTTATTAAAATATTTTAAGAAAAAATTGGTATCTCTCACTATCGGGGTACACATTTTAAACCTTTTTTCAACATATCTAGCCTTCACTATAATGAACATTTTCTGTTCTCCCTGCAGATCCTGTCAAACTTCACCTTCATCCTATTATACACCTGATTTACAAAACCCAAAGGCACTTTTAAGAGCCAACCTCTAACTTTCTTCATCATTTTCTATCTCTGTCCATCTATCTCACCATTTATATTTCTATCCATCTCTTCAATCTCTATCTGTATCTATCTCAATTTTCTATTTCTCTATATCTTTCCTCTTTCTGTCTTTTGTCTACTTGTCTGTCTTTGTCAGTCTCTGTCCTTTGTATGTCAGATTGACATAATGCCAGGGGGGTCTACAAGAAAGATGTGTCCATTTTGTCAGGGCATTTTATTTTGCGCACAGAAGATCTGTTGCCACTGTAAAAAGGAGCAGCCTCTGAAGCAGCGCCTCAAGAAGAAGCTTCAGAGGTTTGATGACAAGCGAGAGGAATGGGTGGTTGGTCATAAGAAGAACCACAACAGTGCATCCATCAAGGATGAAGCCATTATCATGGTAGGTGCAATTTCAACATGATGTTAAACTGTCCAGATCATCTAGGACAGTGGTTTGGCCAGGGGACCTACATTTTCCCATGGATTGAGTCACGACAGTGTGTGTGTGTGTGTGTCAACATTTTTTGTGAAATAAATTGGCTTGTATAAATATATACATAAACAAGCAAATTTATTTCACAAACATAAAATACTGTGGCAGTATATATATATATATATATATATATATATATATTACAAAACAAGCAAATTTATTTTACAAAAATGTTGACACACACAAATACTATCCCACTTTATTGACATACACTTAAAAAAATTTATACACATAAATTGTACAAATGACTAATACTGATGAATAAATAGGCCTATAATGTAAGGCTATTAAATAGCAGTCCCAAAGTTTGCATGAGCCACCAGAGTAATTTAAAAATATACAAAATAATATAAAAAAATAATGTTTGATTTTAGGGTTACAGAAACTACAGTTCCAATAGTAAATACACAATACTAACCTGAACTGTTAATGAAACATGGAAACTGCTGCTGATAAATAGAATAAACATCACATGCATACAAATCCTTCCCAGCTAACACGACGTACCAGTTACAGGATTTATTAGTGCTTTACTTTTATTTCATGATTTATTAATTGTCATTGTAAAATTGCATACTCATACTTTCTCTTGCACTTTATATATGAAGTGATATAAAGCACACGCCGCTGCATTTTTCAATGCAATTCTGAGTTCATAACAAATACAGACATGCATTATGACAGAATCACAGGTGCAATATAATAATCAAACTTTCTTATCAAGTGAACGAGAAATAACAAATGGACTGCACACTACTACATTCATTAAGCATTTTACAGTGTACACACGTCAAGTGTAAATGTATGTGCAGCATTCACCCATTTGGTCATATAATCACAAAAGTTCTGCCTTTATTTTTTTTTTTTATAAATCTATAGATTGTCACTGTCCAATTGCACAGTGGTTACATAATCCTTTCAATGTAGGTGCTAAACCCGAGCTACTAATGTTGCAAAAAGTTCTATTGTACCCTCATGGTGTCAGATTCATCTTTTTGCTGTTTTTCTAAATAGAAGAGTTGGTTTTTGCTTCTGCTGTATGAGCCTTTCCTGTTTGCACATACTTGGTATACAAAAGCTAAACTCACCATGAAGTTAAATATCCTAAATGGCATTAACCTGGATGCTGTCATTAATAATGTTATATTTTCTCAATAATTAATATTCTTAGTTATTTTTGCTGTTGTTTTTCTATTATTTTAAACAGCAAATTCACAGTGTTGTCATTTCATTGCAGCTTGAGAAACTCCATGCCATTGGATACAAGCCAGTTCTGCTTCTTGGAAAGGAGAACAAAAAGAAAGAAAACAAGTGTGAAATAGTAACCCCACGCTGCACACTCTCCACCTATGCCCAGGACTACCTTCAGAAGATAGGCTCATTTTATGAATACCTTTGTGAAGGTGAGATGCATGCACTGTATTTTCACAACTTGTTTTTTTAGTACACAAAAGATTTGGTCAGTGTTTAAATCATAAAGGGATGGCTCAACCCTAAAACTTAAATTCAGTCATCAACTCCTAACCTCCTTGACAGTAGAAACTTGGGAGAGGTTTCCATTTTTATATAACCAACACAGAGTTTGTTAGCACAACACTGGATCTTTTAAAACAATTGAAGTATTTCAATATCAGAATTTGGCAAACTACAAATTGTAAGACAACTGACTTCAAAACGTTTCTACCTGTCCACTGCCACTGTTTTTATCTGCATAGTATTGTGAGGTATTGAAAAGTATTGAAAGCAAGTGCACAAGATTTGGGGATGAGGAGCGAACTACTATGATTATGTGATTGATTGTGTAGATTAATTAGACATGGATAGTTCTGCATGGGGGACTTCTGAGGACATGTATATAACTGTTATTGATCTGAAAGAAGTGGACACTAACCTTGTGTATTTCTATGATTGTAAGCAAGTGTTTAAGATTGTTTAATTTTACATTTGTTACTTTAATGTGCATTTATGTTAGAACGATATTGGGTTTAAACATACTGCCAACTATGGAATTATTATGTTTGGTATGGTTTTTGTAGGAGCCATATTTCCTTTCTGTTTTCAGCCCACATACAACAATATTTTTAATGTTTAGGCACACTGACCAAAGAAATTTTGTAGGGACATTTTAATTAGATCCATGAAATCTGCTAAGGTCTGTTTTTGAGTCAATGAATCAAATTGTAATAAATCTCAGTATAGTGCTGACTGTAGAGCTCACGATGCTGATGGACCATTAACGGAAATAGCACAAAGAAAAAGAAAACCATCAAATGTTGGCTGGATACACCACACACTTACACTACTACTAACTTGGAGGCATAAAGCCCAAAGTTTTTTAGCACGACACAGTCCAGTCTGAACTAAATACAGACTCAGTCTGCAAACAAACATTACACTTGGTGTCATTTTTTGATACATATTATGAGCACTTAAATATAGATTTGCAGATATCTACATCCAGTAGACTATCAATATAGTTTCCCTGGAATCTAAAGTGTCTTCTGAAGGAAAAATTGGAGTTTATGATTCAAACAGATTAACACTTAAAATATGTACAGTTCAAGTTCATGGTTAACCTCTATTTTTTATGTGAGCAAAACACAACACTTGTTTAACTTGCACAGGTTGGACCCAGGATTCCAATGATGATCAGCTGATTACGCTGCACCTCACACCCTGTGACCCATTGGAGAACACAAGCAACCGGGAGGTGGTGAGGACCACGCGGGTGGAGCAGATGAGCACTACGGAGGGGGAGATGGAGCAGACGAGCACAACGGAGGGGCGGATGGAGCAGACGAGCACTGCGGAGGGGAGATGGAGCAGACGAGCACTGCGGAGGGGAGATGAGCAGACGAGCACTGAGATGGAGCAGACGAGCACTACAGAGGGGGAGATGGAGCAGACGAGACGAGGGGAGGGGGAGATGGAGCAGACGAGCATGACGGAGGGCCAAGGTAATTAGGACAGATTTAAAAAGTTACAGTTTATATTTGTAAAGTCTTGAAGTGTTTGACCCATGGGTTACTTTAACGTTACTTGACTTCCAGTGTTTTTTTGTTTTGTTTTTCCCAATAGAGCTTTATGCAGGTTAGGGCTGCATGATATATATTTTCAGCATCAGCACTTCAATGTATGCATGTGAAATAGTCACATTGCAGGACACATGATGTCAAGTAGGGAAAATTAACTCAAACACATCACGCTAAAACGTTTTAGCTGCTTGATATTAAAGTAAAACTTTCAAGGTTCTCATTTCCATGAATAATCTACAAGAAAAGTCCATCTGATATTATATTATTAGATAGATGATTGATCTATCTGTACTAGGGCTGTTGGAACAAATTTCTTGAGTCATACATTTAAATGTCAGGGTAGGGCCGCATGATATTTGAAAAAATTAAAATTTAAAAATTTCATTTTTCTGTGCCATATATTGTGATAGAAATTCACAAAAAATTCACCAGATAACTTCAATAGCTCTATTTGGAAAGAATTAACCATTCGAGGATGATTGGGTGATTTTGTAGGTGTGTGAACAATAATGAACAAATCACAAGCATAAATAAATAAATACAATAGAACAAAGATACAAATGAAATAAATAGTGCTTTATATATTTTCAGGTAAATCTAACAGGTACAGAAATTGAATAATCAAATGTAAAATAACTACATATTCTTCACTGTATAAATTAAATATAATTAATTTGTGTTAAAACTACAAAAGTGATTTTTCTCTTTGTCTTTTGTTGTTTGATTGACATTCATGACACAGAAAGCAGCAGGAATATAGGCTACGGTCACTTTAAGACAAATGCGGGTATCCAAAATACTGTTACGCAACCAGTTTTCTTTCTCAATTGTAACAGCATTCTGTGTTCAGGTGCGTCTGCATGGCTCTGCATGTGTGCGCGCAGAATACAGCTGCACGTGCAGAATTCAGTTCTCTTTCTCATCTTTGTGCGCTCAAATGGTTTAAAATTGCTTTAATGTTTAAACTTACATGATCAAAAACACACTGAAATGATAAACTTGAATTATATGATGGTCAAACTTTGCATCTAATCTGAGAATCACGTACGTGAGGGGCATTGTTGTTACGCCGTTAAAGCTAGGATAGGCAACGTAAGAGAAACCAGCAAAAGATGCTAGATTATGAAAGTATCCAACTGTAAAAATACCACCCCTCCCATCAGGCCTCACAAATTAAGCATACATTTGATTTTGGTCATTTTCTGTGCGTACTATATGTATAGTTATTTCTAAAAGCAAAGCAAACTCATGGCATCAATTGAAACAGTTTTAGAAGTGCTTACAGAGCACACATAAGAGAATTCAGTGAATCCTTAGGTCCTTGTCAGTGGGGTCAAAGGATGTCAGTGTTTATGTCCATGAGCACTTGAAGGCAACAAATCTTAAAATCAATCGGATTGTCATGAAAATTGATGAGCACATTTCATGCTAACCACACCACGTGCTGCACTTGTGTGTTATTGTGATCTTCTAGTATTTTAAATAATAAGTTAAAGCTTTATTTGGTATATGAGTAATTTTCTTTCTCCAAACCCACAGCTGTCTTCACAGGGTCAGTCAGGGGCACAGTCGCAAGTCCTAAAAAGAAAAAGTCAGGTATGTAAATAATGTTTGTAGGGTAATTATTGGTGGATCTGATATCTCTATTAACATAGCTCATTTGTCAAGCAGATTCTCATAAGGAATTGAATTAATTAAAAAGAATTTAAAGGGGATCTATTATGCTCATTTCCAGTTTTATATTTTTATTCTGAAACTACACTTGAATATCTTTTGCATGATCCACAGTTCTAAAAAAATCATTATTTATATTAAATTGGCCCTTTATTCAGACCCTCAGATCATTGTCTGTCTGAAAAAAGCCATTTTAGATGGAGCAATCTAGAAGCCTACTGGTTACTATTCTAAGAAGCCTGCACATGATGTAAAATGTGGAGCCAAATATAATATTGTGTGTACACATTTACTGAAAGAGAGAGGATGTTCTGTTCTCATATTTTGGGGGTATCTAGATGCACCAGGGACACATTTATGTTAAAAAGACATTACAAAGTGCATTTTTGTCAATTATTATTTTTATTTTTTTCTGAGTGGATATATGACTGGACTGTAATCTTCTATCACACAGGTGGACTAAGACATATGCCTGAGAGGAAAAAGCCACAAAAGAGTAAGTGCATGTAAATGCAATGATTGATGCTTCTATCAGTGTGTTGACATTGCTATTTTTACCCTTGGTTATTTGCTATAATTCTGTTGGGTTTTTTAACTACTTACAACAGATAATTAGTCCTAAAAGAAAAATGACTAATTTGTCTAATTTGACCAAAATGCATTGCCAAGCAGTAGAGGAAGCAGCAGTAGAGTATTTTCAATTGTGAGTTGTGGCTCAGCAGTAGTATTGTTATTCCAGCAAGAATACCACATTGGAACTGAGAGTAATTTGGTTCTATGGTACAAGTTAAGCCCTGGTTCAACTTTTGATTAAAGATAAACATCACTTGTCATCCTTGTCAGTCTGGTCACTACTTAAGTCTTCTTAGTTGTTTATTTTGTTCCTAATCTAAGAAATGTGTGAAACATGTTTTTGATGTTCACAGATTGCTCCTATCACACTCACCTAGAGGCTTTCCCCATCAGGAGTGTTGTAAGAGAAAGAGTGAGAAAGGTTAGACAGTCATAAAAGAAATGCATAGTATAGACAGTATGCAGAGTGTAATATAGGATTTAGAAACCTCCTTGTGTGTTGGCAATACATACTATACATACCATACTTTTTATGTGTTTAGTCTTTTTGAATTACAGATTAGGAAGGAGCTTGTACTGAAAAATTCATAATCAGATGCTGTAAAATCAACAATGACCCACTGTATCAATGAAACTCAATGACTATAACCAATCATAATATAATTCATGTGTTTTAATGCTGTTTATTTTTCTTGACAGGGCAAAGCAGAAATGTTGGTTGACTGGGAGCCCTGTCCAGTATGGTATGTATTCTTATGTTTTTCTTCTTTATCAATTATTGAATGCATTATTAATTTACTTTAACTTTATTAATTTTTATTTATTTATTTATTTTTGGCTACAATGATTTGTTATTAATCTGTTTTGTTTCACAAATGGTGGTGGTCCTTCATTGATGGAAATGAAACTGTTATACGTATAAAAACATGTTCTGTAATGTTGTGTGCTTTACACTTGTTAAATGGTTTATGTTTATTGGAAACACTCAAGTACAAGTTCAAAACAAATTCCCTTTTTTTTTTAGTGGCAAGGAGTGGGCCCATTCCTGGCAGCCAAAGGATTCTCTCCAAATGAATGAAAATAAATGCAATGTACAATTTTAACTCCATTTTGGTTCTGCCTTTATTACGTTGTTTCTGCTGCATTTGAAGTTGTATCACATCTTTCTGTAGTGGTGAAAAGGTGAAAATCTCCAGTAAATGTGACACATGGGGTTTAACCCCAAACAGGCTTAAGTAGAAATGTACTTAATCCAACTCAATTTCCTTTTCAGATGTTACTCAGAAACATGTTTTTATATGTCATGATTATAAATTGCACTATATGTTATTTATTATATAGCACTTTTCTGGGCATTCAAAGCGCTTTACATGGAAGGGGGAATCTCCTCAACCACCACCAATGTGCAGCATCCACCTGGATGATGAGAAGGCAGCCATATTGCACCAGAACGCACACCATACACCAGCTTACTGGTGGAGAGGAGACAGAGTGATGAAGCTAGTCAGTCATAACTTGATTTCGTGTTCTGTTGTTGTCCATGCTTTTCAAGTTAACTTAACCTCACTGTCTACTGTTAAGAAAGGCTTGTTTGAGAATTATGAAGCTTGAATATGGTTCAACAATAAGTGACCATCTTCATACTATTACATTCTCTCTCTCCCACACTCTCACTCTCTTCCACTCCAAACTTGTCAGCTGACTGTTGGCGTTTTTTACTTCTTAAACCAATCATATTTTCGTCTCAACCCTCTTGAGCCAAACGTGTCATAGTTGTTAAAGTTTAAAGTTGTTCCTTAGCTGCTGTCAGTTGTCATTTCAGGCAAATCGACATGACCCTCTTCCACCCCATTCACCTCCAGTCGTCATTGCATTCAGCTCCCATGGATCCTTCCACTGAGCTCCACATTCATCCAGATCTCAGCATTGCTATTCAGCCCTGCATCACCACCATTGTCTAGACTCCATGCCAAAGAATATATTAACTTGGTTTCAACTTATGCATCTTGTCAGTAAATTGTTATGATGACTCTTTAGGCCTTTAGTGAATAAAAAGGCATTTGGTGTATTTTCATTTTTTTTTTTGTCAAAGACCACAAATGCACTACAATAAACACTTGTAAAATATTATCATTTTTGTTTTTACTTTTCCATATATCATGTTAACTCAAAACACAATATACAGTGATATGGTTGATTAAAAATATATAATAAATATTAACATAAATATTAAACAACAACAAAAAAAAATTGCTACTAGCACATTACTGTCATAACTGACTTCACACAGCACTTACATACTGTTCTCATGTTAATTTGATTGATTCTACCTATTCTCATTTGTAAGTCGCTTTGGATAAAAGCGTCTGCTAAATGTAAATGTAAACTTACATTAAGCATATTTAATTGAGAAATTTGATTGTTTTAGGTGGATTATTTTGAAATGACAATTTGTGATAGCATATAATTTAATTATAAATATACTTTTCTGGATCGCCATGGTTATAGCTACTATAAATTACCAGTTTTTGTCACTAGTTAAAAGAAAACTACTGATTTTTTTGTGAATGTCTTGATCTGTAGAGAATCACGCATTTTGGAAGTCTGGGGTATAGAGCTTGGCCTACTTTTGCTCCTTTTTATAACCCTATTCCTACTCTGGAAACCGGAAGAACTACAAGTATGGTGGTTGATTTGTATGTTTCGTAAGAAGTTCTATGGTGCTCTTCTGGGAATTGTAGTTTATAAATACATTTGAGACGGCCCTTATATGGTATGTTCAACAATAACAGGTAAATATCCCCGATGAACTGACATCCTCGCGATTTTTTCATCCTGATCATCTAAAAGCAGCAGAATGTATGCTTCGGCTGTAGGGGATTGTTGATATATAGAGTAAAAATATATTTTTATAACCCTAAACTTAACCCTAAACTGGACAAACTTCAAATATGGACGCTGATTTGAATGCTTAGTAAAAGTTCATTGGCGCGTCTCTACAGGGAATTGTAGTTTTTAAATACATTGATATATTCCCCATATTTAGAAGTAGACAGTATTAAACTGTGGATCCTCTTAAGGGTTTTAGAGGGTGGGAAAGACATTGGTGTTATCAGATTTTAAAAATATAATTGTTAAATGGGTGAAAATTGCTTGTGAGCTATTTTTGACAGCGCCCCCAGTTGGTGCCCAGTAGTGACTGTACTCACATGATAGCTGAGGTCCAGAGCTCTCTATAACAGCTGGTCCCATGTCTGTAGACCTTTTTGTTGCTGGATTATAAGACTTCAAACATGGTCCGAGGTCAAGGTTCAAAGATCAGTATTTGGAACGCAGGGGCCACGTAGAACCTTCATACTGACATATGTTACTCTCTCCAGGTTGAGACCTTTCCAATGATGTATTTGGTTTAGCTCTAAGACAAAGTTTTAATTTTCTCTTTTCATTGCCACAAGCTATCTCAGGCTTAGTTTCAGAGAGCACTTTGAAGGCCCTGTATATAAAAAAGAAGCTTTTTGTTTGTTTTTCCTTTTTATGTGAAAATAGTGACCAAAATGAGTCACCTTCAAAGTTTACAATATGACAGAATCTGTTTTATTAGCTAATTTGGGTCAGTCCTTCATAAAAGTTTTAATTATCACAATTTCATGAAAAGACTTTGCTCAGGCGTAGCTTCACAGAACCCCTTTGACAAAAATTACTAAATTGTTTGACATGGCCTACTTTTTAACCTTATTTTCATGATGACATGCAAGATCTATGTTTTCAGTCTCAACTCAAGTACTTCAGGCTTTCCTCCACACCTGTAGTAATGCACTGGATGGTCAGCAGAATTGTAATTTAAAAAGGTGATTCATTTTGGTCACTACTTCTGCAAGTTTATTACAAGGATAAACCCCTTGAGATGAACCATCTAGTATTCAAGGGGGTCCTTAACACATATCAGGGAAGCAAACAGGTGGGGAAAAGGGTGAGAACATTGAACGGGGCAGGGGCATGCTCGCACTGATTTTTTTTTTTAAAGTTATTTGCTTTACATGCTCATTGTAGTTACTTCAAGGGATTTTTTTCATGTATTATTATTACCCTGTATGTCAATAACTGTACCCCTGTAAGACCCCCTCGCCTCCCTCCTTCCATAAAAACACATTCTCATTGGATCTATACAAATCCTACAGATGCCCTATTTTGATCTCAAAAAGTTCTCACTGAAGGGTGAGGAGTTTGCCTCTATGCATTTACAGAAACTACTGTACATAAAGTAAAACAAACACAATCCAAATACAGTCACACATACAGACAAAAACTCTCCCAGGTCTAGCCACTCACCATCACACCAACTTGTTTCCCTAAAAATGCCAAAATACATGCAGTAATTGTATAAATACTAATATAAATCTATGCATACATTAACATGCATATACACCTTAGATCCACATTACTTCTATATATCTCAAGTTTAATGCCAGGAGCAGTTTGTAAATAACTAAAAAGACCTGCCTTAGTCATGTATTAATAATGCAGTGTGATGTCAAATTAAACAAGATTACACATATAAATATGCTTAATTTGTTTCTTTCTCCAGCTATTTCCTTTCATCAACCATAAAACATTTTGTTTTTAAATAATGTATGGAAATATGAAAATACACCAAATGCATATTTGTCACACATGTCATACGGTTGTATTTAATGATACTGGACTGAGGTTAAGTTAACTTGAAAAGCACCAACAAAATCAAGTTATCTGTCAACTGTAATAATATACAATATAAAGTATAATCATAGCATACAAAACAGTGTATTTTTCTGTTACATACAATCTAATGCATTATACAAGTACTTAATATATAAAGCTAATCTGCTACCAAGTACAATGTGCTTGTAAGGACAAAACAGACAGTGACAGATAAATTGTCAACAAATTTACCATCTTTAAGAAAGAATTTGTTGTTTATGATATTTATCTACAATGGTGCAGTAATATAAAGTTATATCCTCTAATATCACTCAATCAATTGATCCATAGGCAGCCACCTCTAGGAAAAAAAGGCACAGACCGACCCTCTGCTGCTGCACTCCAGAATACATGAATGTGTGGAAATGCAAGTAATTAAGAATGAGTTTTTACTTCTTGGCCTAAATGTGGTGATAGAGTAAAGGTCATGAGGTCACAAGTTCCTGGCGTAGTCCTCATAATGTGCTTACCAGGTTTAATGCCTAATAGACAATATCAAATTTTACATTCTGGTCTGAGGTGTGCAAAAGGGAACATCATGAGGTTAACAAAACTGACAAGATTCATTGCCTGGGAAGCTTGAGATTGCCCAGCAAATTACTTAGAAATCTGTTCATAACATTTGTCGTATACATGTCAAAAGTTTGGTTTGACGTTGATGCACACAGGATCCTCATTAAAAAGGGGAATTTCTCTTAAAGAAGTAGGAATACGCTACCCAAATATCATGTCAGTCAAGTAATTACATCTGGTAAGATCATACATGCAAAGTTGACATTTTGGCTAAGATTGGTAAACCAATACTAAGAGGTTTGTGCATCTTCAAGGATCATTAATGTGCTTACTAAATTGCTTGGAAATCTACATACAAAGGTTAAATTTTCAACAATATAGGATGCATACATATTTTGATGTGGTTAATCAATCAGCATACTAATAATATACAGATATAGGGCGAGTCCATTTCCTTCAACACAGTCCTTTGTGTATCTTCCATCTGGGAAAATACAGAAAAACAAAAAAGCAAGAGGTAGGATAAGAAGGTGAAGTTCAACTGGTTTAGAATGAAGAAGGTGTGTAAAGCATTAATAAATACATAAATAAATTATTAAGAGTAACAGTAACAGGGGGGTATTCCATCAATGGAGCTAATGTAGGCTGTCCACTTGAAAAAGCCTGGCTTAAATTAACCCTGACTTTCACTGCAGGCTCAAGCCATTCCACTAAATTATTACCCACGTCTAGTCAACAGTGACTTTAACCAGGCTTGAATAAGCAAGCATTGTGCACATGCACAGACTACATAAGCAGCCTTGAAGAGTTGAGTCAATTTTAATGCTTCAGTCAAACCGATAGTGCTGTTCCTCAAACTAATTGATAAACTGATCATCTCTTTCTTCCATCCAAAACTTCAACCAGCCGACAGTTTAGTGACTTGACCAGCTAATTGGCTGTTGAAACAGGTGCTGTGCCTTACATTCGAAAACCAGCAACTGGTGAATTGTCACCATCAGAGTCAAGCTGAGAAGGGCCAGTTTACATCACTGTAATGTTTTAAAACGGTTTTGTCTCATTGTGAATCTTTGGTGTGAACTGGGCTTAAGCCACAGTAATGGCATGGAACTCTTACTTAAATTATCAGACTTATCAAAATAAGCCAGGCTTTCCTTTATCCACCTTGATAGAACACCCCCAGTCTTTTTTGAGAACAAACAAACATATGAACAAATAACATACCTAAACTGTGTTTTCCTCTTCATCCTCACTGGTGTCTGGACTACTGAGGCCACTTGGATCTTCTGCTTCGACATGTAGAAGGACAGAGGCCTCAGGACCTAAAGCAGTCTTGTACTGTTGGAGGACAACTTGCAACCGTTCTGACACCTCTGACAGTCTTCTTCTTAAGAGGCAGCCAAGTCCCTCATTTCCCTTATCTACATCTCAAAATACAAAGATATTACATTAAAGACAAACTGCTTGTTAAGATTTCTTAATGAGGCCAAAGAACTTCAGTGGAGTAAAAAGATTTCATCCATTCAAATCTACATACCAGGATGGTTGGCATTTTTAATGTGTATCGTTGCCATGGTACCAGGCTAGCTTCTGTATAAACTGACTTGAGGCAACATGATCAGGCTCAGTGAGCTGACTTTATGCAGTGAGGCCCAAAGCAACAGAAAACTACCCTTGTGTTAAAGTAACACATTGTGGAGCATTCAGGTGTTACATCAAAATAGGTGTGTTTGATGATGCTAAATTCAATGTTCAAAATTCTTTTGTTAATTTCTCCTTTTATGTAACAGCCACAGTACAACAAATGCAACAAATCTATCAAGCAAATGTGAAACGTTTTAAAGCCTTACTGACTTGTTACCATCGCAAACTATAATCGCCATTTTATTATGTACAAGCCAAATGTGGCAAAAAGAGCAATAGCCCTTCTACTCCATTCGAGTTGTGTGGCTGAGACTGATAATGTTTATTTATTTTTTTCATTTGAAATTCATACTTTAAATGGATAGTGATTTTATTCAACTTACCCTCCTCAGCCATCTTGTTCTTGAGAACCACTGCCAGGCTCTGCAACCATGTGCAGTGTTGTGCCATCTCCAATACCAAAATGCTTTTTTCCTCTTGCAGTCGCATCGCCAACATCACTTGGTCATGCAATTGTTTCTTCATTGAAATGTTGGCTAAGAATCAATACAGTTGTATGTGTGCATGAGACAATCTTGCATAATAGCATTGCAATGTTTTGTAACTACAAATGTACTTTCAGAAAACTGAAAATACACTGAAAACTGAAAATACACACAAACTAAATGAATATTACAACACTCAATATGTTACATGCATCTAAGGCATGAGTGTTGTAATATTCATTTAGTTTATGTGTGTTTTTTTCAGTATAGTCTATACAGCAGAACTGTAAATAAATTCTTGAGAAGCATCTGGAAAATGACATACCACTGCCATGAACCTCCCATGGCCATATTTGAGACACACTGCTCTCTCCGGTAAGGGAATGCTCCACAGCAGCTACATCAATGTTTGTGGCAGAGTCAGGGACAAGACCATTGTATTCCTGGATCTCCTGAAGGAGGAGCTTTTTGTCTTCTGCCAGCTTCCTTCGAAGGCGGTGGCGAAACTTGCTGCTGTCTACAAAAACATGAAGTACAGGGACTGTTCAACAAGAAAAAATTATATTGCTCCCAAAATGTGAAAGCAAAACTGCAGTAACTGAAAACTGAAGTATATAAAATTATAATTTACTTTGGCAAACAGGTAACTCAAAGGTGTAGTGTGTAACATTTAGGGTGATCTATTGGCAAGAATGGAATATTATATATATATATATATATATATATATATAATAATTATTTATAGTATTACTTTATGTAGTTACTTTTTAAAAAATAAAGTCTATCTAAAATGGTGATTGTGAGAGGTGAGGGGAGCTGGTTGCAATCTACAACCTCACCGCTAGATACCACTAAATTCTACAGATGGGACAATTAAAGAACAGAATTCAATGGTTGAGCTGAACTGCTAACACATTATATGCTAATTCCATGTATTTGTTGGTAGAGTAGGATGCATACCGTAGCTTGATTTTATCAATCTATTATATCATATAGTTTTACCATTCTGGCGGTAGAGGGTTTGCTTCCGCTGCCTCACACTAAGGTAAAGCCCCTCGATTGACTGCTGAAGACCTCTGTGTGTGGTGCCTTGAGTGGCATGAGATGTATCTGGTGTCTCTGTAGAATTAATAGTGAAAACAAAATCACTGTTAAAACAACACAGAACTGTTTCAGTGTTTGAATTTATACATGAAACTCATTTTAATCCAACTTCATTGAACTTGGTATGTGCATTTCCTGCACGAAAATAAATAAACCAGACATATATATGTGGCATGACATTGGATGGTGGTCTTTGGTGGCAGGTGATGTCACCAACTGTTCTAATCCATTGATGATCAGTCTACTATCTTTGGCTGCTCTTTAATATCAAACTTAAAATTTCAAATAGTAGTGAAATTTGTTGTTTCTTTTATCTGCTCAGGCTTACCATCAGCTGCCCATTCTTTCACATCAGAGAGCCACTGTGACACCATTTCATCTGTGCAGTGTAGCTCTGTTTTGAGTGCAGCTAGCCTTGCAGTCTCATCCTGGAGTCTCTGACAAGTCTGATAAACAGTGTTAATAATACAATAATTAGGATTAAAACTTGCCAAGTGCACACAACAAAAGGACACACAAAACAATTATTAGTAGACTTACCTTCACATATCTTGTGGAAAGTGCCTGATGTAGAGAGAGACTTTTTTGTGGTTCCACCCCATTGCATGCAAAGTAACCATGTCTACCCGTGCTGATGAAAGCAAATAATGAGGTTATGATGCTTAATCTAATAAAAGTATGTGGGAATTTTGCAAACACTCTGATCACCTGCTTTGGACATATATTTGGTAGTCAGGGCACAACGTGACAGGTAGCTGTTCACTTGCTCCACCTCCTCTCCGGCTGTTGTTCCTGCTCCTTCCTGGTTCCTACCACTCATTTAATCTGTTAGTAAAGGGTGGAAGAAATTCAAATTCAAGTCAGTTTTATTTATATATCCCAATATCACAAATTGCCTCAAAGGGCTCTACAATCTGTACAAGAAATTGTTAAGCAAAAAGGCTACCTAGTATAGTAGCCTTTTCATTTCATATTAATGTGCTTGTAAACATTACAAATGTACATATGATGCAAGTATATTCTACATACCTCACACTTTGTAGCATGGGCTCGAGCATGCATTATGCTGAGGAAGGGTTTCATCTCGGTGAGCTCCTGAAGGGCAGGAAGGACTCGAGCAGCTTTCTCCAAGTATGGCCAATATTTGCAAGCCACATCCATAGCAAAGAATTTTGCCTTGGCTGGCATGAGCTCCTTCTGAAGAAACAGGGGGTAGGCAAATATCTCCCCTCTGTACATATTAAGGGCTTTCAGAAGGAACCCATGGCGACACACAGCAACCTCCATCCCCTCTTCATCCAATTTGGAAGCCCTCCTTGAAGTCTCCCTCGCTGCTGTCCACTGGGAGTCCCCACATGTGCCTCTTCCCTGTGTCTATGACACACAAAACAAACACAACAAATCAAATAAAAGCATACCATATATAGCATTTATTCTCTCAATTTGATTTTAGAGTAGTTGGTAGGCAGAAGTGGGGAGGAAATCAAAGGAGGACATATATGGTTATTTTTGTCAAGTTAAGATTAAAACTTGCATTTCTCACTGCTTTCTGTATGGTGTCGACAAATGTAGACACCGCACTGTCTTCAGCCACAAAGAGCCCTTCAAAAAAACCAGGATCATCAGAGCTGAGGAAGAAAGAAAAGCAGAGAATCCATCCATTATATATAAAGTAAATAAATAAATCAATAAAAAGACTGAAAAAAACCCACCTTGTGTTTCGTTGAAAGCGATATAGCTTTCTGTTCCCATCAGCAGAAACAGCCAACATTTCCGGCGTGCAGGCTGGGCAGGTGAAAGGAGCACTACAGCAGAGCTGGTCTTCCTCAAAAGAAGCGTAGGAAAACTCCAAGAAGCTCCGCTGCAGTGCATCGCCGTTGATATGTCCAGACTGGAAGATATATAGAAAGAAATAGTATTTGTGATGTTGTCTGCTTATGGAAAGACATGTTATAAGTAATAACAATTACACTTACTCTTCCTCCACACTTAGTCCGATGCTCCAGCAGCTTTGCAAAGGCTTGTCTGGAGAATCCTGGAGCGATGACCTTGAGCTCCTGAAATGAGCTCAGGAGGTCCAGTGTATACAGCGTTGAATTGCTGACAGAGGCTGGCCAATATCCACTCCTAAGGAGGTCCTTCGAATCAGGAGTCCACTGCTGCTGGCATGTTTGACATTATATAGTGGCTGATGCAAGTCAAAACGCCCTTGGAACAAAAAGTAAATTTAAAAAATAATAAATACACATTTAACAGATACTTTATTTCACAACAGTTAGTTCATTCTGCACATTGTGAATGGTTGAGAGACATTGCTTAAGCTCCTATAATCCCAGTATAGCACTCATACTTCTTGAGAAGTCTCACACCCACATTGTTTACATTTGTCTAATTCACCAAATTCCAAACAGCTGTATCGATTGGACTTCATCCTGGAAGCATGCAAAGGATGTTACTACTTTGCAACAGCTAACTATTTTTGTTTGCAGAGGACAAAAATAAAAGATGTCTGTCTTTGTTCAGGTTAATGTCAATACCATGGGTGTTGACGGGCACAATGTCACAGCACACATCAAATCTAAAATAGAAATCTAAATATTGAATTGTTTTTACCATTGATGGTAATCAAAATCACTGGTTTGCCTGGTAATACAGTGAAGTTTGTGCCTTCACAGGAGCAGTCTGGCACCTTCACAGTTGGCAAAATGCAAGCTGGCAAAAAGAAAGAAAACCACTAATTTAGATTATCTGTAACTGGCTGCTGACACACATGAACAGCAAAATTAGGACTTTCATGAGAACGTACCTTGCTCATGGGTGCAATATCCACCATCTCCTTTAATGATGCATGAGGTTGGAGGAATGGCTTCAAAAAACCCATGAATCACACTTTCCCTGTTGTGAAGTGGCTGTTTTTTGTGATGCAATACATCACAGTCCCCACAGAACCAATCCTCAGGAAGACACTCTCTGCACCTAGAGAGAAAATAAAAAAAAACATTCTAATATAATACATTATTTCAGGTGAATAATTTAAGCTATTTCAAATTTTACTTGATTAGTTCTGATTTGATTTTATAGGACTGCATAGTAGCTCAGTGTTTAGCACTATCACCTCACAGCACAAAGATCCTTGATTCACTTTTCTCAGTAATGTGGTTTTCATCTGGGTATCCAAGTTTTCTACCATTCCACAAGACATTCATCTTAGCTTATAAAGCTCGCCACTGAGCATTAATTCTCAGCAAACCGACCCTTGGTAATTAAAGTTTAATTCTATTGAAAACCAACCTAATAACAGCAGGCTCATGGCAAAGGCAACACGAGGGATGACCAACAGCCTCCTTTGCGATAAGGCATTGTAGGTGGTATGGTCTTGCCTCTTTCCAGCGCTCTGAGGCTTTCTGCTGCCGAAAAGACCATGATGAAGCAGAGCTTCTTTGAGGCTCAGCAGAAGGACATGATGCCAAAATGTTTGAGAGCCTCTCCATATTTTTCTCTGTAAAGAAAATACAAAATAAAGCTGTAAAGGACGATTTAGATGAGGACCAATTAAAAGTCAACTGATCAATATTTTGAATAAACTTTCATGATTCAGTATCAAACTGGACTACATTGTGTTCTTAATCCATCTACTGCACTGACAGTTTTGTCTAAGGGTTTTGTCTTTAATTACTTTACTTTTACATGAATTTTAGATTTAAACTTAAAATCATCACTGTTATTTACAAATTCCTCTTGAGGATTTAGTATTTCTGAGGGAACCTCCACACTGGATGACAGGGAACACTCAACCGGGTGGCGTGTGACTGTCAAACACAGAAGAATAACAACAGGTTAGGCTATAACTGCATTCATGTTCTTTTTTTTTCAACCTACTGTATATACTGAACAATTTTTGAAATCATATATTTCTGTTAAGTACTTGGTAATGTCTTCTATAATAGTGCCACAAAAGGGTTTATGAACTTTTAATGTCTTTTTGGAAACTGGAGTATTTTAAATTCTCAACAATTACAGTGTTCTAATTTCAGTCGGTCCACTATTTACACAGTAAATTCCAACAAACGTCAAATAATTCACATATAACCTGTAGCTGAGGCTTGGCGTCGCCCTCCTCGCCTTCCCCTCGGCTTGCCACGACCTACAAAGACCCTTTCAGAGGTCCGTGGAGGGTCTCCTCCAGAGCCTGACCGCTTCCTCTCCACAGCTGCTCTCTGTATGTTGGAGTGAATATTTCTTGTAAGACTGATGATGTTAAACGTACTGGAACCAAAAGAAATGTAACTAGTGAAAGGAACACAACTAGTGTGTTAGTAAGGTGTTACTGGCTTGAATGAGCCTTGGCATAGAAGTCTCTGTAACTCAGGGGATGGAGCTCCATTTTTCCAAATATATTCCCTCATTTACATATGCCACAGCATGATAGGATGTTAATTGCTTAACTGCATCATGCAATATACCTGTCTGAAATCTAATACACTCATCCTTCCACATTCATTATGTTTTTACTTCAATTTGTCCCCATCTGTATGTTCAAGTATAAAATGATTGAGGTATATACAAACTCTAACCCTGGCTTCAGCTAGAACGTGGTCATGTTTCAGTTCAAGAGCCATGCGTCTCCCCTCTTGGTAATGGGGGTCCTGTGAGTCAAGGATATGTCTGGTGGCCATTGCAACACTGACAGATACAGACACAGACAGACTGACAAAGACAGATAAGACAGACAAGTAGACAAAAAGACAGAAAGAGGAAAGATATAGAGAAATAGAGATAGATAACAGATAGATTGAAGAGATGGATAGAATATAAATGGTGAGATAGATGGACAGAGATAGAAAATGATGAAGAGAAAGTTAGGTTGGCTCTTAAAAGTGCCTTTGGGTTTTGTAAATCAGGTGTATAATAGGATGAAGGTGAAGTTTGACAGGATCTGCAGGGAGAACAGAAAATGTTCATTATATAGTGAAGGCTAGATATGTTGAAAAAAGGTTTAAAATGTGTACCCCGATAGTGAGAGATACCAATTTTCTTAAAAATATTTAATAAATCAATAAAATTCACGTTTTTTCCCATTTTCTGTATGACTGCACAAAAGGCGCGTCTTTTTATTTTTACTTCTTTTTTTTGGCTGTTAATATGGAAATCATTGGTCGGCCTTTAATTCGTTGCCCTAACATGTAAACCATGTGAGTCTAATGGCAAAGAAAAGCATCAATTATAACATTTAAACAAATTTGATCATTACATTCAAGTCTCGTGGCTTACCTGGGAAGTGGTTTGAGCGCAATGAAGAAGAATTCGCGGCCTGCAGATATCACCCAATCGCAAAGCGGACTGGCTCCGTCTGTCTCCATAGCAACGGATGCTGAGGCTCACGGGTAATGCGGGCGTCCACTAATTAATTTATTTTTTTATTTTATTTTAATTTAATTAATAACCACAACTAATCCCCGTTCTCACAATAGAAGGAGAATCAAATAAAACGGATGGTCATGACACTTTCGTGTTTAATGTGTTGAAAGAAAGATGAGGATATCATTAAAAGAGAATCGGCGGTGGGTCATCAGGGAGTTTTAGCTGACGTCTTCAACATAGTAAAAGTAGATAAGGCTCATGGGTACTGTAATATTTAGTTTAATGTTCGATTTGACACACCAAATACATGGAAAAACGGCATTTCTCCGAAAAGAAACCATAGCACAGTGGTTAGTAGCCTACAGAATATAAAGCAATACAAACAAGGATAAAATCTCCTGGTTAAATGTTGAGTAATGTAGTGGTTTAAGTTTAAAAATGAATAACAAATGAGAAAAAACAATGCTTCCGAGTGGCAGAAAGAAAAACGTGGTGCAGACACGAAAGATGCTTCCTATTGAAATACATTAGATCGAAAGTCGTGCTGAGTGACACGAAAAAAAGGGGAAATTCGTGTCCACGAACACGAATCAATAGATTAAATTTCGTGACTATGTCACGAACTGCCGTGAGACTGGGTTGTCACATAACATACCCGATCCTTCCCTGGAGATGTATTTTTTGCACTCTTAATTGCTCTCACCATCTCTGCCAGAGTGAATGGCTCATCTATTGCTTCTCCTGACTCTTCCTTTCTATCTAACACCTGTAAATACTGTCTCAAAGTTGTTGCCCTTCTTCTTCTCTCTTCTTCTAACAGATTTTCTGAACTGTGAACCTTTGTAAATGATTTTACCATAACCTCTACCTTTTCCTTATCAGATACCGCTATTTCCTCCTCAAATGTTAACACTGGATATTCCCATTGCCTCCTGTCTCCACCCATCCTCTTTATCATTCCCCATACTTCCCCCACAGGTGTTGTTCTTCCTATCTCATTACAAAAAATTCTCCAACTTGACCTTTTTGCTTGTCTTATCGTTCTTCTTACCACTGCTTGAGCTTTCTTATATTGGATTAGATTCTGTAGATTGTGGGTTCTTTTAACTATTCTGAATGCTTTATTTCTTGTCCTTACTGCCTGATGGCACTCCTCATTCCACCAAGGCACCAATTTTCGGTTTCCTTTGTTTTTCCCCTTTGGAATAGCTTCCTCCGCTGCCATAATAATTGCTGATGTGACCTGCCTATTTGCATCTTCTATACTTCCAGACATATCGATCCTAGTCACTGTTTCTTCACTCAGTTTCTGGAATTTATCCCAGTCTGCTTTTTCAAAGATCCACTTTGGAATCCTTCCCTCTTTCCTTACTTCCGTTCTCCCACCCACCGTGCATAAAACTGGGTAATGATCACTCCCCACTGTTGTTGCTGTCCAAACTTCCCATTTACTACCTCCAGCTATTGTATTAGACACTAAAGTTAAATCTAATGTTGATTCAGTTCCCGTCCGTAAGTTTATCCTAGTTCCTCTACCATCATTTAAACATACCAATTCCTTTTCATCCATCAGATGCTCAATTATCTTACCATTTTCATCTGTCTGTACACCTCCCCACATTGAGCTATGAGCATTAAAATCTGCACACCAAATTACTCTTTGTCTGTCTTGTCCCTTTATTCTTAGTAAATTATCTAATACCAGCCTTCTACATGGGTTATAATAATTGATTTTCCTATCCCTCCCCCTCTTTCCCACACCTCCACCACTATGTATTCCTGATCTTCTCCCTCTTCCAGTAATTTATATGGTATTCCATGCTTGATGAAGGTGGCACACCCTCCTCCCCCTCCCGTAGTCCTATCATTCCTTACTGTAATGTATCCATGTATAACAAACTCTAGATGTGGTTTCAACCAAGTTTCCTGTATACACATTACATCTGGCTTTTCTTCTAATTCATTTATGAAATGCTTAAATTCCTGACCATTAGCTATTAAACTTCTAGCATTCCATTGTAAAAGGATTACCATTAGTATTAACCAACCCATGACGTTTCTTGGCTTGACTGATTAGCAAGGTTCTCCCTCACTTCCTCCCATGTCAGTCCTACTAATCCTAGATGATTTATTGCAGCTTTTACCACCAGCTGTATTTTGTCATTTTTAGATTTAACTTCTGCAGTACTATTAATCACTCCTGCTATGAACGTTACCAGATCTCTTTTACTCACATACACTCTTTCTTCTGTTCCTTGTTGTTGCTCTGGCACTCCCATATCTTCTATCTCATTCGTATTATTTTCCCTCTCTCTTACCACTTTAACAGCATCTGCATAAGTTATCCTTCTTTCCACTCTTATCTTTTGAATTTTGGTCTCCCTTCTCATTATTTCACATCCACCATATGCCACATTATGTGCTCCTCCACAGCTGCAACACTTGGGTGGAATCCCTATTCCACATTTCCCATATTCATGGTCCCCTCCGCATCTAGCACATCTTCTCTGTCTATTGCAATTTTTTGCAGTGTGCCCAAACCTCTGACACTTAAAGCACCTCATTGGCTTTGGTATGTACATCCTCACTGGATAGCTCATGAATCCTAAGAACACCTTCTTTGGAATATTCTCTCCTTCAAATTCTATTGACACTGTTTCACTTTCCCTCATTACTCCTTCTTTTGTTGTTTTCAATCTTTGAACGTTCAGTACTTTTCCTCCTTTTATATTCTTTTTCAATTCCTCCATGCTCACATTCATTGGCACCCCCGTAATCACTCCTATGCATCCATCTTCTCTCCGAGTTCCCACCCTTCCTGTATTTTCCACTTTACATTTTCCTATCTCTTTCACTTTTAGTGCTTTCTCCATTTGCATTGCATCTGCACACCTCACCATTAGGTTGCCATCATTAAGTATCTTTGCATATTCTATTTCCCCTATCTTTTTGCCAAAGTTGTTGTTAACATAAAAGGGTTAACTTTCTTCATGCTTTCCTGATTCTTCTCGTTAAATCTTATTATTACTACATAATTCTCATTTCTTTCTTTTTGGGGTATCTCTTGTTCCTCTTCACTTCCTGTATCTTCCTCATTCTCATTTCTGACTCTTTTATTCCCTTTATCTTTTTTATCACTCATCCGACTCCTCTTATCCCCCCATACTTCATCTAGCCCTTCATTATAATCCATACTTTCCCACCTACCTATTTCTGATCCATTCGCGGAGCAGTCGTGCTCAACCGCCTTCAGCTTCAGATGAATGTCTTTATCCGTTATTTCCAATTTTAAAGAACTCCAAATATGCTACTTTAGTTTGTTTGTAGGTGAATGTTTGGATTTCCTGCAGTTAATGATCTGTGCCTCTAGGACTGCGTGACCTCGCCACTTCCTGTGGAGATTTTTTTTTTGCGACTAACCTATTAATAAAATCTTGGTCGACCAAGCCTCTTCAAGTTGACTAACGGTTAGTCGACTATTAGGGGGCAGCCCTAGTTGTGCAGCATTACACAGTCTCAGGTTTTTATTTTTATTTTTTGAGTGCATTTTTGATTATACAGATTTATATAATACAGATTATACAGTTATACTAGCTCTTTAGGGACAGTATACAGGATGGTATATCGGGGTCAGGAATCCTGACTCAGGATACAATATAATGAGATAAAGTAGATTCACTTCTGTATTGTGATAATTCTGTATTGCCAACAGTCTGATATAAAAATGGAAATCACCATTAAAGCACTGGTATCTTACAACAAAAGAATTCCGGGGGGGTGTCCCCACCAAAGCTGAGACCAAACCTACGCCCATGGTAGGGCAGGCGCTAAATTATTGCTTGGGCAGACGTGCCGTAGATCTATCCATAACTGTACAGCGCTCTGGATGAATATCAACACACGCTCCACCCCCGGCGACACTGGTGGTACGATCCACCCGCGAGCGCTCATTATTAATGGAAAATCAGAATAATGAGTCATATTTTATGTTTGTTCAAAAATCAGATTCGGACGCAACAACCCAAACTTGTAGAATCGAAAATTAAACTGAGTGACAATTATCCGTTTGTGAAGTATTCTAAAAAATGAAAAAATGAAAGTTTGAAGCCAACTTTTCATTTGGTTCATTTTGATGGTGCAAATTGAACAAAGAACTGCAAAGCGTTACACGGACCAATGGACCTTAAAAGTGTGTTTTCACAGATCACACACATTTGACCTATCAGAACATTTCATGTGTGTGATTTATATAAATGTGTGATCTTAAAAAAGACATTTATTGCTGAACCTTTATGCATCTGCTCTATGAAAGAAAAGCAAATCACACACAGAAAAACAAGATCAAACTAATATATTTTGGTTTCAAATACCAATATGTATCAAGAAAGAGTACTAAACTACGCCATCTGGAGGAAAATATGAGCCACTGCAGAACTCACTGTACAGTAATAGTGTTATGAATGTTCATATCAGTGATTATAGAGTTAAATTCAAACTCTTCAGCTGTAGATCAGAGGACTGAACTAGATTCAGTGTTGAATCTGAATCTTTGTCCTTCAAATTAGAATCAGTATAAATCATTAGTATAATCATTAGCAAACAATCATTGAAACAATGTTGAGTCAGTGTTGATGCTGCAACGCTAATTGCATTGAATTAATGTTACAAAGTGATGTTGGTTCAATATTACTTTTGCACCCACAATTAATGCTGAAACAATGTTGAGTTTTCAACAACAACAAATCAATATTAAAGGATTGGTTCATTTTCAAATGAAAATTAGCCCAAGCTTTACTCACCCTCAAGCCATCAGGCTTTGTTCTTTCTGATGAACACAACAGAAGTTAAATTAATACATATCCTGACGCATCCAAGCTTAATAATGGCAGTGAATAGGATCAGTGAGTATGTGTATGTGTATGAGACTTGCACATGCAAAACCTAAATGGGTCTTTAGTGGCCAATTTCAAACTACAATAGATATTTTGAAAAAAAAAATTTTTCAACAGACTTGCTAAAATCTTTTAAAAAAGCCCATCCCTACACCAAGCCCCCAGTGGATTAGAGCAAATCGGGTAAAGCTTTTGATTTTACTGCTGTCATTTTGTGAAAGGTGAATATCAAATTGCACATATAAAAATCCTCATGTGAGCTAAAACTATGTAGGATAAAAATGCACACAATCTTAATAAAGCAACTACAACTGTTTGACTCTCAGCTGCACAGATACACATGAAAAAGCAGCAGTAAATGAGCTCAGATATCAGAAGCAGAGAACGTACTCGGTTACTAACGTAACCTCGGTTCCCTGTGATACGGAACGAGTACTGCGTATGGGGGGAAAAGTCTCCCTTTTTCCCCGTCACTGAAGCCTTTTTCAATAATGCAGTGTAACTGCATCGTCATTGGTTCACTCATGAGAAGTTGTTGAACCAATGACGGCGCGGCATAGCTGCGCGACCTATGGCGAGAAAGCGCGCGAATTTTCCCGCCGAAAGGGGCGGGGTATAGTGCTATATAAGCAGGCGTTTCGCCATAGGAATTCAGGCCATATCGACTGAAGCGACGACCCTGAAGCCGCAGCCTCGTGGCACGGCAAGTAACGCAGTACTCGTTCCGTATCTCAGGGAACCGAGGTTACGTTAGTAACCGAGTACGTTCCCTTTCGATACTTCACTCGTACTGCGTATGGGGAACGAATTCAACCACGCCGTGCCACGGAAGGGAACGACTGGACAAGTTCGGGACACCAGGGGGGTCCACGAAACTAGTGAGAAGGCCGAAGCCGTCGAACCCAAGTTACACTACAAGAGGAGAAACTCCTGAACCGGTTTTGAGGCGGGGCTCAAAGAGGCCGCTGCATCACACCGATAGGACCCGAGCTTGCAAAGTCGGAACGTCCAGCTGGTAAAATCTGACAAAGGTGGACGGCGAGGACCAGCCGGCCGCCTCACAGATGTCTTTGATAGAAACTCCACTGGACCAGGCCCAAGAAGAGGCCATACTTCTAGTGGAGTGAGCTCTAACTCCTATGGGGCATTCTGAGCCCATGGAGGAGTAACAAAGAGCTATGCGTCAACAATCCAACGCGAGAGGCGTTGCTTTGAGACCGGAGACCCTTTGGTGCGGCCGCCAAAGCAAACAAAGAGCTGATCTGATAGCCGGAAAGGCTGTGATCGCTCTACATAAGTTCTCAATGCCCTAACAGGGCAGAGCAACTCCAGCTCTTGCTCTTCTGACGAGACAGGGAGCGCAGAGAGGGAGATGACTTGTGCTCTGAACGGGGTCGAGAGCACCTTGGGGACGTAGCCATGCCTGGGTTTCAGTACGACCTTAGAGTCGTTGGGCCCAAATTCAAGGCAAGCAGGGCTCACAGAGAGGGCCTGCAGATCGCCGACACGCTTCACCGATGCTAAAGCCAGTAGCAGAGCGGTCTTAAGCGTCAGGGGCTTGAGGTTAGCTGAGCACAGCGGCTCAAAGGGATGTCCTTTGAGAGCCCTGAGGACCATAGATAGGTCCCAGGGGGGACAGTGAGGGGGCGAGGAGGATTCATGCTAGCACCCCTCAAGAAACGCACCACTAGGCCGTTTCTCCCCACTGACTGGCCAGCGATAGGAGAGTGAAACGCTGCGATGGCTGCTACGTAAACTTTGAGCGTTGAAGGGGCTCGCCCTGAATTCAAACGCTCTTGGAGAAAGGACAGTATCGGAGATACGTCACACTCCGCTGGATCTATGTTGCGTGCAGAGCACCAATCAACAAAGATTGACCATTTCTGGGCATAGAGACGTCTTGTAGACGGAGCTCTCGCCTGAGAGATGGTGTTCAACACATCCCCGGGGAGGTTAACCGGCTCCCGTCGAGGGACCATAAGTGCAGAGCCCAAAGTTCTGGCTGTGGGTGCCAAATTGTCCTGTTCGCCTGAGAGAGAAGGTCCCGTCTCAGAGGAATGGGCCATGGGGCTCTCGTGGAGAGCCTGAACAGCTCTGAGGACCAAACCTGGCTCCTCCAGAGCGGGGCCACCAGGAGGACTTTGTGCTCGTCTTCCTTGATTCGCCTGATAACCTAAGGGATCAGAGCGATCGGGGGAAATGCGTAAAGAAGGGTGCTGGGCCAATGGTGGGCCAGCGCGTCGTCCTTCTTCGAGAAATAAGTTGGGCAATGAGAATTGTCTTCTGAGGCGAAGAGGTCGACCTCTGCCTTCCCGAAGAATTCCCATATCGTGAGAACCGTCTGGGGGTGGAGCGTCCACTCGTCTGAGGGGACATTGCTCCGAGACAGCATATCTGCTCCCAGATTGGTTTTCCCAGGAATGTGTGTCGCCCTGAGCGACAGGAACCTGGGTAGAGCCCATTCCAGAAGACGCTTCGCCAGTGTGCATAAGCGGCTGGACGAAAAACCTCCCTGGTGACTTATATACGACACCACCGTCATGCTGTCCGATTGGACTAGGATGTGGCGTCCCGTCAGGTGAGCCTGAAAGAAGTGAAGGGCACGAATCACTGCCAGCATCTCTAGGCAGTTGATATGAAGATGGTTCTCCTCGTGTGACCACGAGCCGAAGGCCGGTCTGCCCTCGCAAAGAGCGCCCCAACCTGAGTTGGATGCGTCCGTCGAGAGCACCGTCCTCCGCGACGCCGCCTGAAGGGGTACGCCACGCTTGAACCACTCGGGGTTCAGCCAGGGCTTCAGGGCTGATAGACAGGCCTGATTGACCTTGAGACAGAAGCGGCCATGCCGCCAGGCCTGGGGGGGGACCCGAAACTTCAGCCAGTACTGCAGAGGCCGCATCCGAAGAAGGCCGAGCCGTAGAACTGGGGAGGCGGAAGCCATCAGCCCTAAAAGCCCCTGGAAGGACTTCAGAGGAAGGTAGGCTTTGTTTGTGACTGAAGCCGCGAGCTGCTGAATGGCCAGAGCGCGCTCTGGCGAGACTACTGCCGTCATGCGAACAGAGTCGAAAACTGCTCCCAGGAACGAAATGCGTTGGCTGGGAAGCAGCGAGCTCTTGGATAGGTTGACCCTGAGACCCAGGCATTCTAGATGGCTGAGGAGCACAGATCTGTGAAGTTCTAGCTCTGCTCGCGAGTGGGCCAGAATGAGCCAATCGTCGAGATAATTTAGAACACGGATTCCCATCTGTCTGAGTGGGGAAAGAGCCGCATTCATGCACTTGGTGAAAGTGCGAGGAGCCAGGGACAGCCCGAAGGGTAGGACCGTGTATTGGTAAGCCACACCCTCGAAGGCGAATCTCAAGAACCGCCTGTGGTGGGGGGCTATCTGGATGTGAAAGTAGGCATCTTTCAGGTCCAGTGAGCAGAACCAGTCCTCGTGACAAATCTGTGCGAGGATCTGCTTCAGCGTCAGCATCTTGAACTTCCGTCTCATGAGGGAGCGGTTCAGGATCCTGAGATCTAAGATGGGTCTGAGACCGCCATCTTTCTTGGGGACCAGAAAGTAACGGCTGTAAAAGCCTGACTCGCTCTCTGGAGGAGAGACTATTTCTATAGCTCCTTTCCTGAGCAGCGCCAAGACTTCGGTTCGGAGAACGTGAGCGTTGTCCGAAATCACCGAAGTTTGAAGCACCCCGCCGAAGCGTGGGGGTCTTCGGGCGAACTGGAGCGAGTAGCCCTGACTTATGATCCCTAGGACCCACTTTGACAGCCCGGGGATGGCCCGCCAAGCCTCGACCCGGGTGGCAAGGGGTTGAATGACATCGGCTGACAGCCCGCCTGAGGAGGGGCTGTACACCGAGGGGAGTGGAAGAGGAAATTTGCCCTTTATTAGAAAAGGTAAAATGTGTTCGCCGTGAAAACGGCGGTTTGTGTGGACGCAACATTTGTGGGCCCATCTGTAACACCGAGCATCATTCCCACGCCCGGATGTGAACGAGGCGGAGGGGAAACTGTGCAAAGGAGCTTTGGGGGTGGTCCGGCCGCAGCGAGACATTCCCCCGTCCTCTTCCTTCCTCTTAAATCAGGATGACTTAGGCGTCACAGGGTCCAGGGCAATCTTGGGCTGGGGTCCCTGGCGTCTCGGGAAGGAGCGTCTGGCAGAGCGAGAGCGCTGGCGTTGCTCCTTTGGCGGTGCTGCCTGGGAGGCAGAGGGGGCAGGCTTGCTCTGCTGAGCCGGCGCAGGCCTGGGTCGGCTTGAAGCAGATGCGGAGCTGGAGCGTTTTGGCAGGAAGTGTCTCATGGCCTGAGACGACTTCTGTGCTGCGGTGAATCGCTCGGTGAGACCCTCTACCGATGGCCCAAAGAGACCGGAAGGCGAGACAGGGGCGTCTAAAAAGGCCATCTTATCCGCGTCCTTGATCTCGGTCAAGTTGAGCCATAAGTGGCGCTCTAAAACCACCAGGCTGGCCATGGACCTTCCAATGGCCTGGGCTGTGGCCTTCGTGGCTCGCAGGGCTAGGTCAGTGGCGCTGCGGAGGTCCCTGAAGGCAGGTGCATCAAAGCCGGACTCGTCCATAGAGCGGAGAAGCTTGGCTTGAAACACTTGGAAGATCGCCATAGTGTGGAGCGCCGAGGCAGCTTGGCCTGCAGAGGCGTAGGCTCGCGAAGCCAGGGTGGAGGTAGTCCTGCAGGGCTTTGAAGGAAGGGCCCTCTTAGATTTCCAGCCCACAGCCGTGGGGGACAGAGGTGAGCTGCCACTGCTTCATCCAGGGGCGGCGGGTGCTCGTAGCCCTTTTCTTCAGCGCCATCCACAGTGGTGAGGGCTGAACGGTGCGTGGTGTGCAGGCGGGCAGAGTAAGGAGCGCGCCATGACTTGGTCAGCTCCTCGTGTACCTCGGGGAAGAACGGGGCAGCACGTTGACGAGGGGCCTGGCGTCTTCCCGGCAGGAACCACTCATCCAGGCGGCTCCGTGACGGCTCTTCCGGCGGAGCCCAATCCAGGTCTAGCTCCTCCACAGCTTTAGAGAGGACGCGGAGAAGTTCGGCGTCCATGCCCGAGCCGTGTTCGATGGGCTCCAGCGGAGGCGGGGGGGCGGGGTCGTCCGACTCGCCAGCCCAGCCTTCTGCTTCGGAAGCCGTGAGAGACATAGACTCATCTAGCGGCTCTTCATCCGATCCACCGAATGAGACGAGGTCACTTGCGAATGCTGAGGGACGCTGCTCAGGGTGGGAGAATCTGACGGGCGACTGTTCTCTGGCGGGAGAGGGCGAGGCACGCGGGGGCTGGGCTGACGTGAGCTCGCTCGACTCCGGGCGCTGGGTCGCTCTACCCCGCTGTCTCTTCCTCGCAGGCTCGCGGCGGGAAGGGGACAGGAGGGCGCGAGCGGCGGGACTGCCTCCGGTGAAGAAAGCAACCCGCGAGCGCAGAGAGGCCAGGCTCATGCACTCACAGTGCGGGCATGAGGCGTCAGTGAGCGCGGCTTCCGCATGGGGCTTACCCAGGCATCCAACGCACTCGTCGTGTCCATCGTTGTCCTGCAGAGGGGCTCTGCAGGTGTCACAGGAGTGACGTGGCATTTAAAAATGCCGATTGGGCGATTGGGGGGCTCTTTTAGAGCGGCGAGGACCGCGGAAGCTCTTTTAGAGCGGACGAATCCGCTAGAATGCTCTTATAGAGCGGTTATAAAACCGCGAGGAAAAGCTCTCAGAGGGGGCGCCGGATGGCGGCAGGAGACGGCTGAGGCGGCGGCCGGAACGGGAAGCAGGCGGCGGGCGTCTAGAAGACGGCGCTCGGGGCAGTAGTCCACGAGGGCGCCGGCGCTGTCGAAGTCCGGCGGCTCAGCTGGGTCCGCTGCGGGGCCTCTTTAACGGCGGCGAGAGCTGCTTCTTCCAGGCGGCGAGCTTCTTCGGCTTCAGCGCGGAGATCAGCAAAGAGATGTGTAGTCGTCGCTGAAGGAGAAAGGACTGAATTCCTATGGCGAAACGCCTGCTTATATAGCACTATACCCCGCCCCTTTCGGCGGGAAAATTCGCGCGCTTTCTCGCCATAGGTCGCGCAGCTATGCCGCGCCGTCATTGGTTCAACAACTTCTCATGAGTGAACCAATGACGATGCAGTTACACTGCGTTATTGAAAAAGGCTTCAGTGACGGGGAAAAAGGGAGACTTTTCCCCCCATACGCAGTACGAGTGAAGTATCGAAAGGGAACAAAGGGTTACTGGAGGAACTGGAGGGTTTTATTCTACCTGGGATTCCTGTACTTCCTGTACCTGTATCTCAGAGCAGATCTGATATCTCTCTTACTCAGATGACTCACATTCCCAAGCTTTACACGCTTTATTTGTCATTCCGAGTTCAGCCGACTTCATCTCACATCTCACTCCTCATACTTTGTGCAGCACAAACAAACACGCCCTTGACCCATCACAACATCTCTACAGTTATCTTCCAGTTATCTTTGGAATGGGCTCTAACTCCGATGGGGCAAGTCGCGCCCACAGAGGAGTAACAGAGAGCTATAGCGTCGACAATCCATTGTGAAAGACGCTGCTTTGAGACCGGAGACCCTTTGGTGCGGCCACCAAAACAGACAAATAACTGATCAAACTGCCGGAAAGGCTGTGATCGCTCAATGTAGACGTGTAAAGCCCTGACGGGGCATAATGATTCCAACTTTTGCTCATCCGGCGAAAGGGGAAGCGCAGAGAGTGAAATGACCTGTGCTCTAAACAGGGTTGAGAGCACCTTGGGAACGTAGCCAAACCTCGGTTTCAGAACGACCATAGAGTCGTTCGGCCCGAATTCAAGCCATGCAGGGCTCACAGAGAGTGCCTGCAAATCGCCAACAAGCTTAACCGACGCCAACGCAAGTAGCAAGGCGGTTTTAAGCGTTAAGGGTGCCAGACTGTTCGCCTGAGAGAGAAGGTCTCGTCTCAGGGGGATCGGCCAAGGGGCTTCCGTGGAAAGCCTGAACAGCTCCGAGGTCCAAATCTGGCTCCTCCAGAGTGGGGCCACTAACAGAACTCTGTGTTTGTCTTCCCTGATTCGCCTGATAACCTGAGGGATCAGGGCGATCGGGGGAAAGGCATAAAGAAGGGTATTGGGCCAAGTGTGGGCCAATGCATCGTCCTCCTTCGAATAATAAAGCTGGGCAATGAGAGTTGTCTTCTGAGGCGAAGAGATCCACCTCTGCTTTCCCGAAGAACTCCCATATAGTGAGAACCGTCTTGGGGTGGAGCATCCACCCATCTGAGGGGACGTTGTTCCGAGACAGCATATCTGCTCCCAGATTGTTCTTCCCGGGTATGAGTCGCTCTGAGCGACCGAACCCGTGGGGATGCCCATTCCAGAAGGCGCTTTGCCAGAGCGCACAAGCGGCTGGACGAAAGACCCCCCTGTCGATTTATGTAGGAGACCACCGTCATACTGTCCAACTGGACTAAGACGTGGCGATCCGTCAAATAAGCCTGGAACGCACGGAGGGTTTGTGTCACTGCCAGTATCTCGAGGCAGTTGATGTGTAGGTGGCTTTCCTCATGAGTCCATGAGCCGAAGACCGGACTTCCCTCGCACAGAGTGCTCCAACCCGAGTTGGACGCGTCTGTCGAAAGCACCATTCTTCATGACACCGCCTGTAGGGGTACTCCAAGAGTGAACCAAGTGGGGTTCGTCCAGGGCTTCAGGGCTGCTAGACAGGCCTGATTGACCTTGAGGCGCAGGCGTCCGTAACGCCAAGCGTGAGGAGGGACTCGAACTTTCAACCAGTACTGCAGAGAGGCTGCATGCAAAGCAGGCCGAGCTGGAGGACTGGGGAGGCGGAAGCCATGAGCCCTAGCAACCTCTGGAACAGCTTCAGAGGGCCCCCCATCCCCTGTGATGGGGGGCTATCTGGATGTGAAAGTAAGCATCCTTCAGATCCAGCGAGCAGAACCAATCCTCGTGGCAAATGTGCGCGAGGATCTGCTTCAGCGTCAGGACTTTGAACTTTCACTTCATGAGGGAAAGGTTCAATAACCTGAGGTCCAGAATGGGCCTGAGACCGCCGTCTTTCTTTGGAACCAAGAAATAGCGGCTGTAGAAGCCCGACTCGCTCTCTGGGAAGAGGACTATTTCTATACCCCCTTTCCTTAACAGAGTTAAAACCTCGGTTCGGAGGACATGCGCGTCGTCCACTTGTACACGAAGTCTGAATAACCCCGCGCCAAAGTGCGGAGGTCTTCTGGCAAACTGGAGCGAGTAGCCCTGGCTTATGACTTTTAGAATCCAGCTTGACTCCCCGGGGATGGCTTTCCAAGCCTTGGCCTGGGCGGCAAGAGGGAGAATAACATCGGATGACGGCCCGCTTAAGAGGGGGCCGTACACCGAGATGGGTGGAAGAGGAAATTTGCTCTTTTGTGGAGTGTTTAAAAAATGGGTCGCCGTAAAAACGGCGGTTGGAAAGGACGCAAAACTTGTGGTCCCTGTTACAGTAGACTGTGTTTCTCCCACGCCCAGAGATAAACGAGGCGGAGGGGAGATTGCACGAGAGAGCTTTTGGGGTGGTCCAGCTGCAGCTAGACATGCCCCAGTCCTCTTCCTTCTTCGCGGATCAGGACGACTTCGGAGTCGCCGGGTCCAGTGCAATCCTGGGCCGGGGTCCCTGGCGTCTGGGGAAGGACGAGCGCTTGGAAGGGCGTGGGCGCTGGCGGTGCTCCTTGGGCGGCGCTGCTTGAGAAGCAGAGGGGGCAGGCTTCGTCTGGTGAGCCGGCGCAGGCCTGGGGCGGCTGGAAGCAGACACAGAGCTTGAGCGTTTCGGCAAAAAGTGTCTCATCGCTTGAGAAGACTTCTGAGCAGCCGTGAATCGCTCCGTGAATCCCTCTACCGCTGGTCCAAAGAGTCCTGACAGGGACACAGGGGCGTCCAGGAAGGCAGTCTTGTCCTGATCTTTAATTTCCGTCAGGTTGAGCCACAGGTGGCGTTCCAGCACTGGGCTGACCATCGATCTGCCAATGGCCTGGGCCGTGGCCTTCGTGGCCTGCATGGCTAAATCAGTGGCGCTGCGGAGGTCTCTGAAGGCATGCGCATCGATGCCAGACTCGTCCAGGGAGCGGAGAAGTTTGGCCTGGAACACCTGGAAGATGGCCATTGAGTGGAGCGCTGAAGCGGCTTGGCCCCGGAGGCGTAGGCCCTTCCTGCTAAGGCGGAGGTGGTCCTGCAGGGCTTGGACGGGAGGGCTCTCTTCGTCTTCCATCCCACAGCCGCGGGCGGACAGAGGTGAGCGGCCACTGCTTCATCCAGGGGTGGCAGGTGCTCGTAGCCCTTCTCTTCCGAGCCATCTACAGTGGTGAGGGCTGAACGGTGGGTAGTGTGCAGGCGGGCAGAGTAGGGAGCGCGCCATGACTTTGTCAGCTCCTCGTGTACCTCGGGAAAGAACGGGGCAGAGCGCTGGCGAGGGGCCTGGCGATGGCCTGGGAGAAACCACTCGTCCAAGCAGCTCTGCGATGGCTCCTCTGGTGGGGCCCAGTCGAGGTCCAGATCCTCTATGGCTCTAGATAGGACATGGAAGAGCTCGGCGTCCATACCCGTGCCGTGGTCGATGGGCTCCAGGGAAGGCAGGGGGGCGGGGTCGTCCGACTCGCCAACCCATCCTTCTGGTTCAGAGGCTGCCAGTGACATGGAGTCGAAGAGTGGCTCTCGTCGGATCCGCTGAAGGAGACAAGATCGCTCGCATCTGCTAAGGGACGTTGCTCAGGGCGGGAGAACAAGACAGGGGACTGCTCTCTGTTGGGAGAGGGCGAGGCACGCGGGCACTGGGCCGACGTGGGCTCGCCCATCTCCATGTGCTGAACCGTTCTGCCCCGCGGTCTCTTCTTCGCCGGCTCGCGAGGTGAGGGGGACGGGAGGGCGCAAACGGCGGGGTCGTTCTCTTTGAAGAAGGCGGCCCGCGAGCGCAGAGACGCCAGACTCATGCACTCACAGTGCGGGCATGAGCCGCCGGTAAGCGCGTCATCCACATGGGACTTGCCCAGGCATCCAACGCACTCACCGTGCCCGTCTCCACAGGAGTGGTGTGACATTTAAAAATGCCGGGCACCGTGAAAACGGCGATTGGGAGACTCTTAACGGCGAGGGCCGGGCTCAAAAGCGGTGAAAACCGCTGGAAAAGTGCTCAGGAGCGGCTGTTATAACCGCGGGGAGACGCTCTATGGGACGCGCCGGATGGCGGCAGGAGACGCGCTGAGAAGCAGCCGGTAGCAGGAAGCGGGAGGCGGCGGCTCGTTGACGGCGAAGGCGCTGGCTGGGTCCGGCGAGTCAGCATGGTCCGCTGCGGGGGGCCTCTTCGACGGCGGCAGAGCGTCTTCTTAGGTGGCAAGCTTCTTTTCCGGCGAGCAGGATTCGGCGAGGATCAGCGAAGAGAAGTAGAGTCATCGCTGAAGGAGACAGGACTGATGGCCTATGGCGAAACGCTCGCTTATATAGCCCATTACGTCGCCCCTTTCGGCGGGAAAGTTTGCGCGCTCTGTTGCCATAGGCCGCGCAGCTATGCCGCGCCGTCATTGGTTCAACAACTTGTCTATGAGTGAACCAATGACGATGCAGTTACACTGCGTTATTGAAAAAAGCTTCAGTAGCGGGGAAAAAGGGAGACTGCGTTAATTAAGCACTGAGTAGATCCTAGGATGAGTGGATTATCTCCCCTCAATAGGAGGGTTCATAGCACTCAGCTGAGTTCTGCTCTCCAGGATGCCCGTCTCTACGCGTGGGTCTGAGTTGCTCCTGCCTTTCTGCAATCACTCTTACCTGCTCTCTTCGCGTTATGGAGATTCTGTACTCAGACAGGGTTGGCCAAGACTAAGTTTGTCATATGACAGACCAGGTCGGCCTCCCTGGTGGCATTGGGGGTGACTTCGTTCCCCTCTAGTGACTGGATGGGGTTCCCTTCGGTTCCCTGGCCTCATTCCCTTAAAGAAACCACTTTGTCTGCGGAAAAGTTGGTTTCAGATGCCTCTAGCGGCCTTAGTAGGCCTTCTCTCTCTGGAAGGCCTTCTGTAGGCTCAGCTTGGGCTGTTGGCCATAGGGAATGCTGTCACTGACAGCCTGGTGTGACCCGAGGGTGAGTTGCTAAGCGTTTCCTTCGAAACTGCTTGATGTTTGTCAGCCATATTATTTGGCATGCACTCTGCTCAAGCATGGCGGCATGGGTATATTGTTCCCCATTGCGTAATCAAACGCAGAGCGAGTTCCCTTTCGAAAAGGAACGTCTCAGGTTACGTATGTAACCATAGTTCCCTGAGAACCACAGAACGAAACTCTGCATTTCCTTGCCATGCTTCGGGCTGCCTGCCTGCAGAACAGTCCCTCAAGATGATAGATATCTTCTGTTTCTCCAGGCGCTCCTTTTATACTTCTGGGTCGCGCCATATGACGTCATAGGCTGTCGCCAGCCAATAGGGATTGGAGTTATTGGGATAGTTGCTTTCAGACACCTGGGTCACGTGACATTCTCCATTGCGTAATCAAACGCAGAGTCTCGTTCCCTGGTTCTCAGGGAACTATGGTTACATACGTAACCTGAGATGTTTTGTTTGACAACACTTTGAACGTCAACAGAAAGTTACTCCACCCAGGATCGCTTAGAGCACCTTTAAGTACATTTATTTAATTTACTAAAAATATGAATTCCCTAAACAAACAACTAATTTCTGTAGTTGTAACGAAGCTGGACTCAGGCAGGGATCCAATTGCAAGCTTTTATTAAAAGTGAGCGTGGTCGTACAGGCAAGGTCAAACAGGAACAAACAGGAACAGCAAGGGACAGGCAGAATCGTGGTCAGGATACAGGCAGTAGATCAGGGCAGGCAGATATCGTTCACAGTCCAGATAACAATAAACAGTCCAAAGGCAGGTGGCAGAGAATCGTAAACAGGTAACAGGCAGGATCAATAACAGACAGGCAGACAGGATACAAACGCTCAGAAATGCAACCGGGGTAAACAAGACTTTGCAATGAGGTGGGTGTGTGAGTGAGTCTTAAATAGTCCAGATAACAAGCTACAGGTGTATGTGGCAAATGATGATTGGTGTGGAGTGTGCATGTGACAGGCAGGGAGGATTATGGCAAGTGTAATCCAGGAACTGACAGGAATCGTGACAGTAGTCCTCCCAAAAGTTTTTATTCTGCAGATAGCACAGATCCACTTCCGTCTGGCCAAACTTCTCCAACAAGAGGTTCGTCAGTCTCCATTGCCTGGGCCTTAGCCCCTGTTTTGACAGGACGTCTGCTCCCTGATTCTGAGACCCAGGGATGTAAACCGCTGCCAGTGAGAGGAGCTTCCCTGAGCCCACAAGAGGAACTGGTGTGCCATTTTGTAAAGCAGGCACAACGAATAAAGAGTATATTGCACATCAGAAACTGGACAAAGCCCCTATTGCAATGGGGATGAGAACCTTATAGCACCATGAAAAACTAGAACATTTGATTGCAAAAAGCTTTCTTGCAAATGTAATGTAACATTATGTTAGGTGGCATTTAGAGCTTGTACAGCTATTGGATAAAAACTGTTTTTGAGTTGGTTGGAAGCAGATCGAAAAAGAGAGTGACCTGGAGATGTGTCCTTTATTACCTTTATTATTAAACCCTTCATTAACTGCTTCAGGTGTGTTTGATTGGGTTGGAGCTGGAAAAAAAAAAAAAAAAAAGTGTTATTTAGAGACTATGTAAAAAGATGACTGCTTGCACAAGAACAAGAAATGAATGCAGTGAAAGAGAAACATGTTCTGACCTGTTTGGTCTTTCAGGTTTCTCTTTTCAACTATGTTCTAACACGCATGTATAATACCGTTTCCATCTGCACTGCAGCTCGTATAAGACTTGACTTGTTCAGAATAACACTAACTGTGTGCTCTATATTTGGTTAACCAAAGAGGTTAAGAGGTTAAAAAACATCTGTTCTTCACCGCAGACTGTTTTTTTATCTGACATTTTACACAAAATTGGAATGCACTTGCAAAAAAAAAAAAAAATCACTGTTTTTATTTAAGTTGATACATTTTTACAGTCAGTTCTTTAATACAGTCTCTCATCAGTGGTCTCTCTGTCTCTCTGTCAGTGGTGCAAGTGAGTCACCTGGTGATGATCTGTCTTTGCCAGACTACAACTCCAGGAGAGATTAGATCTCTTGCCCTTCTGTTGTGTCCTCAGAATAGAGACCATTTAAGCAACATTGTGTTCCAGTGTAATACACGTTTGTTTTTATGTCTGTAGCATATTTGCAATATAAAAAGATGGCAGTAAAATGCATTGCTCTTATTCTGCTCATTGATAACTGAACATTACAAGATATATATTTAAGTTAAAACTACATTAAGTATATAAAAATATATGTATTTATTTTTTTTACACTTCAGTAGCAGTAAAATCTAATTTTATTCTGTAATGCATAAGTTCCATAGAGGTTATGTTGAAAGGACACTGAAGTAAACTGATTAATCAAAAACTACACTTTTCCATGTCTTCGATACCCTGCTCTGTCTGGAATATCAAACTTTAATAGACACAATAAGATCAGGTGGATGTTTGAATCACGATCAGTATCATTTATTGATTATCGTGCAGCTCTACAGTACAGCTCTAAAATGTTTCTGCATGGCATATGCATATCGCAACTGAATGGGGATGAAAACACATCTGAACTTTCTTTAAAATTGACAGACATTTATCAATAAAAGTGCAGAAATTCAAACTTTGCAGCATTATTTTTCTTTTTCTTGATTCTCTGGCATATTGACAGAAATGTTCATTAATATGCACTGTGCCTGTGATAAATAAATAAATTTAACTTGTGCATTTATTTCCTCAATCTCGCTTTGTTATGGCAGAGACAGCATCTGTTATAATAGTACATAAACAATTATTAAATTCTGCATTTATTAAGTTCAGTAATGCATTTTAGTGAATTCTGCAATGATCTGCTCTCAGATAGGAGTTCACCCCTAAGCGGTTTTCCCTCAGATGTACTTATCATCATTTTGTTTTCTCTCATTCTCAGTCAGACAGTGCACACATGAGCTTCTTAAACAGCACATAAGGGTTGCGTTGGAACGCTCT
This sequence comes from Culter alburnus, assembly GCA_028476615.1. NCBI lineage: Eukaryota > Metazoa > Chordata > Actinopteri > Cypriniformes > Xenocyprididae > Culter > Culter alburnus. The sequence goes on along the minus strand of JAOTNS010002013.1, from coordinate 85,894 downwards.
TAATCTTGACTCATTGATGGAAATTAAGCTACTGCAGGTTCAGAGAAATGAAACAGTAATGCTAATATGTTATCTAGAACTGTTCACAGTATTATAAAGTGCCCACGGTAACAATATTGTGCATATTAATAGTTTGGACTATGAATGATCGCTCACAACTGGAACTGATGACAGGTATTGTAAGTGCTGCTTGAAGAAAAAAGCTACTACTGATTTTATCAAGAAGGGAAGCAGATCATGTTCAGACCCGCGTATAAAAACAAGCTTCTTTTCCTGAATACTCTGCTGCTGAGGGACACCAGGATTCTCCCTCTGGATCTTTATTTCTGCATGACGTTTTCTTCGTATATATTCAGTGGGATTTTTTACTCTGGATGTTCTGCATCTCTCTTCTTCTCACAGGTGAGAAACATGTTTCTAAATACATCATTTCATTGATCCTAATTTACTGAGGAGCTTCATTTTCATATTGATGACTGGATTGTTTGCTACTTTTATCAGAAATGTTTTATGCCACTTGTAAATTATTGAATGTTTGTATTGTAACAGTGTAATCATCATTTGTCTCTTAGTTTCATAGTTAGATTAGATTAGGAAGAAACTGATGAAGACACAAAAGAGTGAAACATCTTAAGACAGAGCAGCAGGAGAGAAAACAGACCAGACTGTATATTTATAAATCAGTTAGCTATTGTTGTCGAAATCTGACATAATCTGATCTGATTATGTTGCTGAAATTGTCTTTGATTATGTTTCATGACTTTTATTATAAAGTGAATGCTGATGTGTGTGATTAATGTTGTGATGAACTCTGGTGTCCTGATGTGAGGATATTTCTGACCAATTAAAACTGACAAACATAACATTTTACAACAGTAACGGTAATAGTGAACCAATGATCTGAATCTACAGTACTGAAAGTACATTATATGAGTCTATAGGATTAGTCTGGATTTAAATTATGATGATAACCGGTTATTTTTCTTCATTTTCAGTCTATGTTGATCCAGTTGGAGCTGTAAAGTGTCGTTCTGAAGAATAAAATATGATCAAACATGAGGTGAGAAGAGAAAACTGTTTACAATCAGAACTGACACATAAAATATAACGTCTCGGGTTACGTTTGTAACCCTGCTCCCTGAATAAGGGAACGAGACGCTGCGTAGTCGCTTTGGGAACGCCTCTGCGTGATTACGTCTTGAAGCACTTGTGTAATCGAACCAATAGTGTAACGGAACGTCAGAGCGGGTGACGTCACGGACCAGGAAACTATAAAGCACCCCTGAGAACAAAGAACGCTAGCTTCTGATACGGATGAAGCAAGCGCTCACAGGCGTGCAGGGAGTATGGCTAAGCTACGCAGCGTCTCGTTCCCTTATTCAGGGAACCAGGGTTACAAACGTAACCCGAGACGTTCCCTTTCATGGGAACATCGACGCTGCGTAGTCGCTTTGGGAACGCTATCCCAACTAGGCCATAAGACCAATGCCTGTCTGAATCACTTTTCAGGATGACAGTACTGAGGACCCTGGAGTGGAGCCCAAGTCAAGGTTGTAGAACCTAACGAAGGTATGATGAGATGACCACCCAGCAGCATCGCAGATATCATTGAGGGGAACCCCCGAAATCAGAGCCTTTGAGGCAGCCATACCCCTGGTAGAGTGTGCCCGGACGGCCAAAGGCGAGGGCTGTCCGGATGACTTATAAGCAAGAGAGATGGCCTCAACCACCCACTTGCTCATTCTCTGCTTAGACGCGGGACCTCCCTTGTTAGGGGACCCGTAACATATAAACAGCTGTTCTGTTTTTCGCCACAGGGCAGCTCTGTGGACATAGGTGTCTAAAGCCCTCACTGGGCAGAGCAGATTTAGTTTTTCCTGATCCTCATTTGTGAAAGGTGGAGGACAAAAGGCCTGCAGTACAATAGGCCCTGGGACATGAGTAGGGACCTTGGGTATATACCCAGGTCTAGGATGCAAGAAAGCTTTGACCATTCCAGGCGCAAAGTCTAAACATGAAGGAGCAACTGAAAGTGCCTGAAGGTCTCCAATTCTTTTAAGAGATGTAATAGCCAGCAAAAATACGGTTTTTAGCGTGAGGAACTTCTCATGTACTTCCTCCAAAGGTTCGAAGGGAGCCGCAGACAGCCCTTCGAGTACAATAGCTAAGTCCCAGGATGGAGTTTTTGTACGTACAACCGGCCTCAGCCTCTGGGTGCCACGGAGAAAACGTATGACTAGTGGGTTTCTTCCCACAGAAACACCCTCCAAAGGAGAGTGATAAGCGGAGATTGCTGCTATATAGACCTTTAATGTAGAAGGAGTTAGGACATCCGAGAATTTTTCTTGGAGAAATTGCAGTACGTGACTGATAGAAGAGTGGAACGGGTCCACTTGAGACTGGCTACACCAAGTAGCGAACAGCTTCCACTTGTATGCATATAGTTTTCTCGTGGACGGAGCTCTGGAGTGGAGTATGGTCTCCACAACCTCAGTTGGGAGACCAGATTCTATGAGCTCGGCCCCTCAGAGGCCAAGCCCACAGTTTCCATAACTCCGGGCGGGGATGAATTATTGTGCCACCCGCTTGAGACAGAAGGTCCTGCCTGATTGGAATCTCCATGGGGGAACCATCTAGAAGGGACACTAAGTCCGTGAACCATACTCGGTTGGCCAGAACGGGCTACCAATATGAGACGGGCCCTGTCCCGCCGAACCCTCTCCAGAACTCCGGGGAGCAGAGCAATCGGGGAGAAGGCGTACAGACGCAGCCTCGGCCACGTCTGTACCATGGCATCCAACCCCAGGGGGGATGGATGAGTTAGTGAGTGCCACAGCGGGCAGTGAGACGTCTCTTTCAAGGCAAATAAGTCGACTTCTGCGCGACCAAATTCTTTCCATATCAACTCCACCGCCTTGGTGTGGAGTCTCCATTCCCCGGGCCTCGGCCCCTGCCTCGACAGGATGTCTGCCCCCACATTTTGATGCCCCGGGATGTAAGCTGCTCTCAGGGAGAGGAGCTTCCCCTGGGACCACAGGAGGATCCGAAGGACTAATTTGTACAACTGACGAGACCTCAGACCCCCCTGATGGTTGATATATGAGACCACCGACATGTTGTCTGTACGGACCAACACGTGGTGGCCCCTCAGGTCTGGGAGGAAGTATTTGAGTGCTCGAAATACTGCCATCATTTCCAGCCGATTTATGTGCCAAGAACGATGATGGTCCTCCCAAAGACCCTGAGCCGAGCGACCACTCATGATCGCCCCCCAGCCTGTGAGAGATGCATCCGTAGTTAGCATTACGCGATGACAAGGAGCTCCCAACACAGGACCCTGGGACAGGAACCAGGGCTTCTTCCACATGGATAAAGCACGAAGGCATCGCCGCGTGACTTTGATCATGCGGAGAGGATTTCCCCTCGGAGAAAACCCCCTGGTCCTGAGCCACCACTGTAAGGGTCTCATGTGCAGCAGGCCAAAAGGTATCACGTTGGACGCCGCTGCCATCAGACCCAACAGTCTCTGAAACTGTTTTACAGTGAGTGACTGGCCTAATTTCACCCCTTTCACGGTTGAGAGAATGGAATTCACCCGAGCAGGAGACAGACGTGCCTGCATCGTAGTAGAATCCCAAACTACCCCTAGATAGTTGGTAGTCTGAGCTGGTAGAAGCACACTCTTCTTGGCATTGAGTCTCAACCCTAACCTTCTCATGTGTGACAGAACTACATCTCGATGTAGAACTGCCTGTTGCTCTGATTGAGCTAAAATCAACCAATCGTCGATATAATTCAGTATGCGGATGCCCTGGAGTCTCAGAGGAGCCAGGGCTGCATCCACGCACTTCGTGAAGGTGCGGGGTGAAAGGGATAGGCCAAAGGGAAGAACCTTGTATTGGTAAGCTTCGCCCCCGAAAGCAAACCTGAGGTACTTCCAATGTGAAGGATGGATTGACACATGAAAGTAAGCGTCTTTCAGATCTATTGTCACAAACCAGTCCTCGGACCTGATCTGAGTGGTGATCTGTTTGAGTGTTAGCATCTTGAACTTGAGTTTTTGTACTGAGCGATTTAACATACGTAAATCTATTATGGGACGCAACCCTCCATCCTTCTTCGGAACGATGAAGTAACGGCTGTAAAACCCTGACTGTTTGCTGGGAGGAGGAACCCTTTCTATAGCTCCTTTTTGCAAAAGTGTCATAACTTCTTGTTCCATAACCAGAGACTGCTGGGGGCCCACCACTGTAGGGAGGACCCCATTGAACCGGGGCGGGCGAAACCCGAATTGTATTTTGTAACCCTTTTCTATCATACGCAGTACCCATTGAGAAATGTTGGGAAGACGTTTCCATTCCTCCAGAATTTTACTAAGGGAACCAGTCTCTCGAGACTGGCCTCTGGTGTTTTTTGAGCACTTGGCTCGGCGCCCTGAAGCGGCGTACCGGCAGGGAGCAGCCGAATCAAGCGCTGGCCGACCCCCCTCAGAGGGTCGGTGGGGACCGCTGCGCCCTGAAGCACACGAGGTGGCAGGGTTGGCAGAACGGCCCCTTGAGGGTGCCGGAGAGGAGTTAACTTTATAGATTTTAATACAGGACCCTCTCCGGAGGGGGCTACCCTCGGAAGTCCTGGGCCACTGGCGTCAGGACTTCTTCGAAGCCTTCCTGGCGATAATAACAGTCCTCAGATCTGTTCTACCCCGGGAAGGCTTCGACTGTGTTGCCCGTCCCGGTCCCCAAGCTCTTTGCGGGGGAGCACGGGCAGCAACACTCTGTTTTTGTTGCGCTCTCTGCGCGGATGAGGAGCTGCTAGACGCCCGAGGCTGCTCCCGCTCAGCAGCCTCAGACGGGAGAGAGCGGCGAGGGAGGAACTTCTGGAAGGCCGCTGACTGCTTTTTTGCCTCCTGGAACCTCTCGACGACCGAGGTGACAGAGTCGCCGAAGAGGCCCAGGGGAGACAGCGGCGCATCCAATAAGACGCTCTTATCTCTTTCTCTGATGTCTGATAAGTTTAGCCATAAATGCCTCTCCGTTGCCACCAGGGCTGCCATAGAGCGACCGATTGTTTTTGCCGTCTCCTTGGTGGCACGGAGAGATAGATCAGTGGCTTTACGAAGTTCCTGAATCACCTCAAAGCTAGCCTCACCGCTCTCATCGATCTCCCCCAGCAGGTCAGCCTGATATGCTTGAAGGACAGACATTGTGTGTAAACACGCTGCGGCCTGACCTGCTGAGGCATATGCTTTGCCCACCAGAGCTGATGTTGTTCTTAGTGGTCTGGTGGGCAGCGTCGGGGATTTTAGGGACGACGCGGACTCGGGCGAGAAATAGCTCGCGAGCGTCTCTTCGACCCGAGGCATCGTCCCATAGCCATGTTGTTTAAGCCCCAATATATTGGAATATATCGATGTTTGAGGGTTATATACACGATATTGTGCTGGCTTTTTCCACGACCTCGTCACCTCGGTGTGGAGGTCGGGAAAGAATGGTAATCCCCGACGCTGAGGCTGTGACTGGGCAGGGAGAAAGCGCTCATCCAGTTTGCTTTTGTGACGCGCTTCGCTTTTTTCTGCTGGCCATTCGATATTAAGTTTTGCCACTGCCCTAGTCACAACCTCCAGCAGCTCCTCATATGCTGGAGATGAGGATGGCGAGTCCTCCTCTCCAGCTTCAACGCTCACCACATCCAACTTCTCAGAGCTAGACAGGTGAAGCGCTGGTGTCTCTCCTCTGGGGGAAGAAACCGCAGCGCGTGCTTCCGCAACCAAAGGAGAGACACTGGGTCTGGCGGGTGAGGGCCGAGATAGGGCTGGGCCCGTCTCTAACCCCTCCACCAGATCCATCTGTGAACCCCAGGAATGCAGCCGCCGCTGTGCCTCAGCAGCAGCGGGACCCGATCCCTGGGGAACACTCGCCGCGGCACCCTCTTTATCCTTCTCGAAGAACGCCCGGCGTGAACGGAGTGTACGGAGCGTTAACTTTTCGCAATGCACACAGACAGCTCCCTCAAGAGCTGCCTGGGCATGCTCCACTCCCAAACAGGCTACACATAACTCGTGTGTATCCCCGCCCGTGCCGCCATATTTCATAAACGTGTCTTTCTATATATATATATATATAAGTGCTTGGTGGACTGAAAATACTCTTGCCCTCGGACTAAGAGATATTTTCGAGCTGTATAACGGACAGACAACACCAAATAAGACACACAATACACAGAGCGCTTGCTGAAGACGCAGAAGCTAGCGTTCTTTGTTCTCAGGGGTGCTTTATAGTTTCCTGGTCCGTGACGTCACCCGCTCTGACGTCCCGTTACACTATTGGTTCGATTACACAAGTGCTTCAAGACGTAATCACGCAGAGGCGTTCCCAAAGCGACTACGCAGCGTCGATGTTCCCATGAAAGGGAACATTGTGATATGATGTTATATCACTTTAACTAAACTCTGTGTGTGATTGAACAGATTCAGATGGAGAAGAGAAAGAAAATCACACATCCAGAAAACTGCTGGAGCCTCAGAAATCACAGAGCAGCAGAAAACAAGAAGACAGAGAGAGAAATGGAGACACAAACCAGTGGATCACAAGAGAGAAGAGGACAGAGACATGAGAGATGTAGCAGTATGGAGGGAATAATGCCTGTGAGTGTTTGATCATTACTGAACTTTACTCATCACATTTTAGTTTTGCTAGATTAACTGTTATTTTCTCTTCACATTCAGAAAATTCATCAGACTGACTTTCTGAGATTATGAAACATTTATGGATTGTTTAATTTACAGAAATGTTATTGATCAAGAACAAAAATGTATACATTCAAATTGGAAATGATGTATAAGAGGATAATCGACTTTAATGCTCTACCATGATGCTTTAAGCTTGACATTGACTAATCAGTGATCATGTGATTTTTGACATAAACAACAGAAGACCTTCTGACTTTGTGTTCTTGATCTATTCTAACTGATCGGAGTTAAGATCACATCACGTGCTGATCGTGTGCTCAGAAACATTCAGGAGCACAGAAATAACTCATGTCAGCAATATTCTGTTCCGATTTATCGATAAAATATCTTATAAACTGAAAAGTTCTAGAATATATTGCTTTCTATATTGCTTTGTTTCAGTATTAGTAGAGAGACGCTACACAGACAGATGGATTCATTCACACAGGCAGTCGCTCTCATGCTGTGCTTCTTTATCTGTATCTGATTTAAAACAAGCAGAAAACTATAAGACATATAACATATAACAGCATTCCCATCTCTTTTATTTTATTAATGATGTCATTAGCGATTTGTTGACATCAAGCACCTACAAATTAACTTCAATATAAATAAATATATGGGTATGTATTTGTGATTTCTAGTGTGAGGTGATCCAGTGAGATGAGATTCTTTCATCAAAGATCTTCATCACTGACGTCCATCAGCAGCTGCTGAAGACTTGAACATCATCATCATCATCATCATCACCATCATCATTGTCATCTCCATCACACAGAGACTTGTTTTGTTTGACAAAATGTTTGTTTCATTTTGTACAGCCTCATTTATTTCATATATCATCATTTACTGTGTTTTTGTTTTCTTTTTTTAAATTCTACTTCCTGCTTATCTACTGTTCGGACACTCTTGCTGCTCCGCGCTTTGCTCTATCGCTTTTATATTTTATCTCTTTACTACAGCAAATCAGCACAGTGCCTACAATCAAAAGGATTAGAAAGAATATGCCTCTTCTGGTTGAAGAATTTACTGGGATGCACAAACTGCCACAGACTTCTATAAAGGATTACAGTTCTTGAAACAAAGTTGCTTGTGGGACTTTAGTTGCACAAAAACAGCTTATTATGCAACTTGATATTTCAAACTGGTATTTCTTACCATTTTTGTGTGTTTTGTTGTAATTGTAGCACAAATTGTTTGACTGTTTACTGCACTTTATTCTTCTAGTTATTTAGCGACTAAGAGTCTCGAACATTCACAGAAAATAGCTCACTTCCACATTTCAAAAAATTGGTGGATAATATATCTATATATTTTTGTATTATATTTTTGAATTGTAAAAATATATGGAATATATATGCTGAAACAAAACTTGATATCATATTTGCATATTGCTGCAATATGTGTTGGGTATGCAGTTCTGTCTAAAGAGCGTTTCCAATGTTAACATTACTAATTTTTTATTTCTGTAGTCTTTCTGTACCTCAATGGCATTATACTGTAATTTGTTGACAAGTCAACAGTAAAAGCATGTGATGTGAATCCTGTCCAGGCTCTTCAATCAATATTGAAAACAGCGAGCACAGGAGTGTAGAGTCAGACAGTCACTGAAAACAGCGAGCGCAGGAGTGTAGAGTCAGACAGTCACTGAAAACAGCGAGCGCAGGAGTGTAGAGTCAGACAGTGAAACAGCGAGCGCCAGAGTCACAGTAACAACAGCGAGCGCAGGAGGTAGAAGACAGTCACTGAAAACAGCGAGCGCAGGAGTGTAGAGTCAGACAGTAACTGAAAACAGCGAGCGCAGGAGTGTAGAGTCAGACAGTCACTGAAAACAGCGAGCGCAGGAGTGTAAAGTCAGACAGTCACTGAAAACAGGGGTATGTCATATTGTGTGACAAATGTATCATATGGTGTGACCTGGAAAAAACGGTCACACCATATGATACGGTGTCACACCATAAGACACAAAACTTTGACCACTAGTGAGCTAATCAGATACAAAGCTTTTTAAGTAAAAATCAAAAAGTCAGAACTCGCCTCATGACCTTCCAAACCACCTTAGAGATGACAATGCAACGTCCTGGTTGAGTGTGGACCTCTTCTTCATAATGTTGTCCAAATTATTGCCCGTTCAAAATATAGATTTTAATGTCACACCATATGATGCCCATTTTACGGACAAAATGTATTTGGCCAGAACTTGCTTAAAAATCATGCACAGACATCAACAGACATCTTTCTGTGTTCATTAAAAATGCCCAATTCTGTTACTTAAACTGTAAATCTATCAATTATTTATACTTTGCTGAGATATATTGTCATATTAGTAAAGTCACACATAGCCCGGACAGTCACACCATATGACAATTTTAATGTTTAGATCAAAATTTGAAGTATTGGTCTTCATACACCAACTAAAGCTATGGTATGCTGTAATAATATCTTGTTAGAGGAACAACATAAGGATATAAATTTTTAAAAAACACCCATTTTCTTTAGTAAATGACATTATGGACAGGTAGAACTGTATGTCATGTCATCCACCCGCCTATAGCTCTACGGAGCAGCAGCAGTACACATATTTTGGCGTTCAGATCTGCTGTGTGGGGGTATCAGGCCGAAGCTACTCGGCCGCTTTCTTAACTTGGGTAGCACGGACCATGCGGTCCACTGCTTTGAGGGGGTTCTACCATTCTTGCAGCAGCCTTTTCCTTGTTGTTTTATTTGACTAAGCTAAACAATTTGTATTTGCTCAACAGCAACAGCAACTGCAGCAGCGTATCAGATCTCGTACGCAAAAATCAAGCCATGTATACTTCATACCCCATGCCAATAAATGCTGGTTGAATTTAATTCACTCCGAGAGTTGTCATGATTGAAATATAACTATAGTTCTAAATAATAATAATAATAAATGAGGTAAAACCTGCACATAATTCATTTTAGTAAGATGCAAGAAGATTTCTAAGAAAATTTAAAGATGGGAGAACTTCAGCATCAAAATACTTGGATCATTCTACAGAAACGTCCACTTTTTCTGTTCCTAACCTTAACAGAAATATTACACTTGAAAAACACTTTAGGAGTAGGGTGAAGTCAGGTAAAGTGGGACACTTTTTGGTAAATTGCATTTTAAACAACCTTAATCAGTTAGAATGTATTAATATTGTATGTGTTTTGTTTAAATAGATTGTAATGAAGGCCACTATGGTGACATTTTCCAAATGTATGTATTTATTAACAAACTGTTCATCTTTAAACACCATCTGACACCCTCTTCAGCAAACTGGAAGCAATCAGGTTGAGTGGGACACTTTGTTAGGGAAAGTGGGACACTATTTTATGGTTAAAATGAACATGAGAAATACAACCCCAATTCCAATGAAGTTGGGACGTTGTGTAAAATGTAAATAAAACCAGAATACACGCATTGAAAATGTGTGGCGCATTATGAAGCGCAAAATACAACAACGGAGACCTTCAATTAATTAATACTTGGAAGGATTTTTTAAAAATGCATTTCTGGAACTAATGCAAAAATTGTAACATTGTAAACTTCACTCTACATTCAATGAATGGAACTTTCATTAAGCCTACATCCTTTTACCACCTTTTAACAACTTCAGTGAACACATCCAAGACAGATGAAGTCATCGTCATCCATAAGTCCGTTGAGCTCTCCGCAGGACTCATGATACCACCGTTGGCAGTGGCAGCAAGCCACCCATTCCTCATTGCCCTTTGGGTCACTTGCATCCCCATAGACCCCCTTGCAACCAGTACAGGGGTCACTTCCCTGAACTGTTTGCAGGGCAGGAACGGCAGCTTTTTTGGGGCGGACACCAGCAGGCTTACGCACTTTGGTTGTTTTTGGTTTCTTTTTGTCTGCTTTGGCCTGGACAAAGTTGAAGTGTTCCTGGCTTGTTAGGTGGTAGCTGGGTGGCCTCGCCATCATCCTCTTCTTTCCCCTCTCTCTTGTAGGTACTTCAATAAGGTCTGAGAACCTTACAATGGAAGCCCACTCAGCTGTTGAAGTGCTGGGTAGAGAGGGTGGCCCAGTTGTGAGGGTGGAGACATGGGGGGCTGGCCTAGTTGTGAGGGTGGAGACAAGGGGGGCTGGCCTAGTTGTGAGGGTGGAGGCATGGGGGGCTGGCCTAGTTGTGAGGGTGGAGACAAGGGGGGCTGGCCTAGTTGTGAGGGTGGAGGGGGGCTGGCCCTAGTTGTGAGGGTAGGGGGGCTAAGTGGAATGCGCTGGCCCCTTTGTGAGGGTGGAGGTATGCGCATCCTCATCAGCCTGGCTGGTTACCACCACTTCTTCCACACCAAAATAAATGTCCTCCTCTGACAACAGAAGGGTTTCTGATGTTTCCTCAATCACCCTTTCAGTGGTTTGGCTTGGCAAGAAAAGGTCAGTTGGAATGACTTTCATGGAGACAGGAAACATCCCTGAGGCTCGGAAACCTGTAGAAGAGTAATATGTATAATGTAATGATGCAATGTTAATAAGACAGTAAAAACAATGATCCACTACTACTCTTCTTTATACAAATAATTCAAGACAACTAATTATTAATAAAAGAGTCAAACCTGCTTGGGCATTCTCAACAGTGGCGGCCTTCTTCCATGCGGGGCTGAACACAGAAAAGAAGAGCTGTTTTGGAAGCTTCTTCCCGCCTGTCTTTCTTGTCCACTTGCGTCCCAGTTCCTGCCAGTGGTGTTTCAGGCTTCGAAACAGCGATCTGTCTGCTGGCTGGAGGGCGTGGGTGATTCTGGCTTGCGGAGGCTCAGGTTTGGATTCCTTTTCATGAACCCCTCAAACCAGTAGTGACCGGCAGAAAAACCAGGGATGCCATTAATTTTGCCGTACTGGAACGCAATACGCCGTATATCACTGCATTCCAGGGGGAACCCCCTTTCAGCTAACATTTTAACAAGGCTAGCCAATTCACTCTCAGCCTGAGCTGAGAGCAGGGGGCTCTTACCTGAGGCATGGCGGTAGCCACTCACCAACCCTTTCACTCGCCTTTGCAGTGTTGATTTTGGGATGTTCCATGCCCTGGCTAGAAACCTTAATTTTGGTTTGTGTCCTTCAGTCACCTCCTGCTCATATTCTTCAATAGCCCTGCCAGCACTGGTTTATTTTATTTTCTTCCTTTCCTACTTTGCTGTCTTTTCCTTTTCTGTATTGCCCTGTCACTCCTTTTTTCTCTCTCTCTCTGTCCCTCTCCTCTCTGTATGGTGCCATCTTGTGTATATTGAAAAATAAAAATGTTATAAAAATTTTATATTCAGACACATTATTATTACTTATAACTTATAACTTTAAAATGTTATATTTTTGTTCATGAAATGGCTGCACTGTGTTTGCTAGCATTAGCCCTAAAAACTGTCCCACTCAACCTGAAATGCACTGTCCCACTCAACCTAACACTGTCAGGTTGAGTGGGACAGTGCTGTGAATCTAATTTTCACAAATATTTTATACAGTTAGATGCTCATTGTTATAATCTCTAATAGACAGTATAAATGTATGTAAAAGTAAAAGTTTTATTGTTACATCATAAGTGACAGAATTATCAACCTTATTATTCTGAAATAGATTTACACTTGCCGGGTGGCTTACCGTGAGGTCCCAGGAGTCAAGCAATTTGAAAAATAACAACCGGACCACATCTGTGATGTCACACCAATCACAACCTTTATTTCATATCCAATAGACATTCAGCTACAACACAGTAACAATTGTTGTGATTGGCTTACAAAATTAACCCTTTACAGTACCCAAAAGCTTAAGTGTCCCACTCAACCTGATGTCCCACTCTACCTGAATTCACCCTACATTTTTTATATATTTTAAAATACTTTTCTTGAGCCGTCAATGTGGCAATATTAATTTTTTAATAAATTATAAGAATTCCAGCAGCACAGAAGCTCTCGTCCCCTAGGTTTGTTACCAATTGAAAGCGAGATATCATTTTCACTTTTTGGTGAACTTCCCCTTAATTATGTGGCCAATAGCAGGGGAAACAGGACATTAGTTTTTTTTTTTTTTGTTAGTCAAAGTGTCTTGATCTGTGATTCTCTGTGGCTGTTGTGGAGCTCATGCATCTCATAGCCGTTTTAAACAGGAAGTGATGTGGCAATGGCATGGGGAAGGGAGACAGTTTATTGACCTACACCAGCGGTTCCCAAACTTATTTTCCTGCGCACCCCCTTCTATGTCCCAACCGGGTTGGCGCACCCCCAATCCCCACTTCCAAAAAAAAAAAAAAACGCAACAACGCTTTGTTTTATCGCCATATAAAGACTCATGTTTAATCATGCGCAAATAACCAGAACACGCATGACAATAACAACATCAACAAAGTTTCAATATGCAACAAAGCTACGCACAAGCTTCCGAGGACGAGTGACAGACACAGGCTCATTGACTACATTTACATGGACAGCAGTAATCCCATATTAATACGATTAAGACAATACTCTGATTAAGAGAGGACCATGTAAACAGCGATGTTTTATTACCTTAATCCGACTAAAGTCAAACTCGAAGTAAACACAAATCGAATTAAGACAGGTGGAGTATTCCTATTTTAGTCGCATTATTGGAGTGCATTGTAGACATGTACACACCTTAATCACACTATAGTGTGAAATTAACGTCATGTGGGAGTTTTCGCCACATTTTGCCACAGGACACATAATAGGCAAACAAGAGAGCAAGCGTCAAGCAAGAGGCCACAAATCAAATTCCCTCACCTCATCTCTCCAGTACCTCTGAGTTTGTCGCATGATGAATGAAAGTTGCCGAATTAAAGTACAGGAGGCCTGTTGCTGGAGAATTTGTATCCACCGTTGTCTATTTACAGAGCCCCACATGAGAGAGAAAATAAATAGTAGCCTGGGCTAAATCGTGCGAACGATTTACTAATTTGTTCCCTCTATGTATAAAAGAGGGAACGAATTATTAAATCATGCACACAATTTATTTATTTATTCTTGCATGTCATGTGCGGGCTCCGTATATATATATTTGCACGTATTGCATGTCAAATAATTAACTGCACTTGAAGCTTTCGTAAGATTAAAAATGAAAACACCCAAAACTGTATATGGCACGAACTGTGTGGTGATGATACGTGAAATTCTGTAGAGAACGTCGGACAGCGTGCTGTGGGGACGTAATGACGTTTGCCATTAATCGATCTATGTTCTATAACATGTAAAATGGGAACATGAATGGAATATTCTAAAAGCAACTCATGTAAACACCTTAATCATAATATTGTCTTATTCAGAATAAGGTCAGTAATTAGATTACTGCTGTCCATGTAAACGTAGTCAGTAACAGAAAGCACGGTTATTTTCAGCCGCGTAAAAGAAACATTGCAGCAATAGGCTATGAATGAAACGAGTTGGCACGCATATAGCCTAGCCTGCAGTGCATAAAAGAAGAGCAGTGCGTAGAAGAAGACAGCAGCTGTCTTCTTCTATGTTTCTATCAAAAACTAATAAATTATAGATTTTATTTAAAATAAAAGCGATTGCAAAGGAAATGTTTACTGTTCATGTTTTTTTATTGTATGGAAAAATCCCACTTAAAAAAAACAGACTGCCATTACATTTTTCCTCTCGCGCACCCCCTGGTGGCAGCTCGCGTACCCCTGGGGGTGCGCGCACCACACTTTGGGAATCCTGACCTACACTATACACTCTTTTGGAATCACAGTTTTGCTTTAAGTTTCACATTTTTGTTACAATAAAAGGATTGATCAGTTGTGCGTCAAAGGTACTTTCCCTGCTGGAAGTGGCTATGAACCAAAAGGAAGCCACTACAATTTTAATATTTCTCCTGAACTTTCACCAACTTTCAAATGATTTCACTTCAAAGAGTTTAACGTGTGACAACTTGCCCCAGTCTCAAATTACACATAAACTACTGACACGTGACTGTCTGCTTAAAGTTGTATCTGAACTTGTGCTTGAAATTTTGACCATTTATGGTAGTAATAAATAGTAAATACATAATTAAACTATTTCATGCTCTTTTTGTTGTGTCGTTGTTGTTTTTGTTTTGTTTTTTACAAAGCAGTAAAGGTTCAAAGGAACTTTTGGACGGGAGATGATGTGTAACGGACAGAATCTGAAGATTCACAAGCAATAGAACAACAAAAATCATGAAAACAAAGAGAGAAACTCACAAACTGAAGAATCAAATAAAAGACTTTATCATCAGGACATTGTGAAGCAAAGAGTGTTTTAACAGAGTTCTAGTTCATACAAATATAACTGCATGTGTAAAAAAGTCAATTAACACTGTTTTAGGCTGTTGATATGGTGTATTTTTGCAGTTTAGTGATCATTCCTCATAGTCCTGATGATTTCCAGGCAGTCTTAATTGCTTCAGGTTAGCGACGTCCAGCCACTCTCCTGGATTCATACATTCTGTGGGCACACAGGCAGAAGATCCCTGGAAAAGACAATTTGTGTGAGCATTTCATCAAGTATAACCTAAAAATGAAAGACTTAAGCAGTTATGTTTACTCAGCTCTTTTGTATGTTTTAAGCATTGTTAATAAAGAGAGTGTGCATGTCTACATGTTTAAGTACATGTAAAAGTGGGATGCATGAGCTTTATCTTGAACTTTATCTTGAGGTCTATCAAAGTCCTTCCAACTATATCCTGAGGCATGTTCAAGGCACATTTTCTTGATTATTTCTATTCTGCACCACTAGAACATTTGATCACTTTTAACACTCCTTCTGTTCTAACATTTAAAAAGCTTCTGTGGGTCAATCTTTGGCCCTTAAACAGCAGTCTGTGAGGTTTATTATATTACCTGCAAAAAAGGCTACGAGCATGTAGAAGTGCCAGTCTCCGAAACACTTGCTCAGGAATCGTAGGGTTAAGATCGTCACAGCCAGTAGCACAAAGAAAGCTGGGTAAAGTGATGGATTAAAAAATAGATAAAATAAGAGTACTATCACCAATATTTGACCTTGACTTTTATTTACTTTTAAATATGCCAAAATGTCACATTCTGCAGCTCATTGTGTGTGTATTTGCAACTTACAGGAGATGAAAATCATGATTCCTGCAGCAAAGATAAAACGGAATCTCCCAAAGGGAGAAGAATGGACGAATGAACGGATGCCTGTCATGATACCCACAAAGCATGCCATTCCTAAAAGGATCTTGAAGACCCGTGTGACAATCCTGTATGCTGGGGACAGAGAAAAGAAATGTTCTCAAAGCAAATGTAAAGATGATAAAAAACAGATGTCGTTCTCTCAGAAAATCGTTCTCAATAAATATAATTAAAGCATTTCCTTACATATTTAAAATCATTTTTATAATGCAAATGACACAATACCCATCTCTAACATCTACCTGTTGTACTTTGAAATGACTTGAGGTTAATGTGATTTGACTATATTATGGTTCCTGCTATTCTGAATTGACTGTTCAAAACAAAATTCATAGATAGCAAAAAACATCCATATTGACCAACCATAACACATTCCCTTGCTTATTAATTGTAGTGTTGAAAAAAATGAATAAAGAACTTACAGCTCATGATAATCACCGTGTTGTTGGCAGCGTACCCTAAATCAGCCTACTGTCAGTTAACAGGACAGTCAGTTTCCTTTTATAATTGAGTATGGGTGATGACGACACACAAACTATGACTCATTTAAGACAACCTGAAGCACATTCACAAAACAGGACTCTCAAAAACTTCAGCACATCCAACAGGACTTCCAAAAACTTCAGCACATCCAACAGGACTCTCACAAACTTCATGCCACGATCTAAATATAATGCCATCTAAATGTAATGCAACACTTTTCACGATTAGTCAGAGGGTGCAGATTTTACTACATTTGAGTCAATGCATGACATCAGTTGCTCAAAGAAATGCATATACACACAGTGATGTGTGAGTGTCTTCAGATATTCACCCATCACTGCATGAGTGTTTCTGGCTACAGAAGATCCCACTTTGCACTTTACCTTGTATACAGACCAGAACAAAAGGATTGCAAATATTTACTACACCAACACCTGTTTTGGGGGAGAGGAGTGGGTTTTCAGATATCTTGAAGAGACAGCACCCAAAGAGAGGACAGAATCTCTTTAGATTTTAGATTTCCACATAATTCTAGTGACTGTTGTGAAATTGAGACCATTTTACCAATTGCGCCAATTGACATTTAAAATGAGACCAAACATGACAGGAAAAAACAATAAGTACACCAGATGCATCATATAAACTTTCAGTGACTTGAGTCATGGGGAAAGGAAGGAGAGTTTGTGTGTGTGTGTGGGTGTGTGTGCATGTATGTGTGTACTTGTTTATATTACATTGTGGCGAACAAATTTCCCCACAACGTAATATAAACCTGAGATCACCAGCCAGCGGTCCCCGCCATTTAAATGGATTTATAAACATACTAAATTATGTGTTTTTGAAAATGTAAAAATGCAGAATGTTTCTTGTTTCCTGATGGTTAGGTTTAGGGGGTAGAGGTAGTGTAGGGGGATAGAATGTACAGTTTGTTCAGTGTAAAATCCATTACATCTATGGAAAGTCCCCACAATTGTGTGTGTGTAGATGTGTGAGAGCAAGGCGTTGTCCTATGCTACGATCTTCTCTCCAGATGATTTTTTTTTTTTTTTTGCCTAAAATGATCTGGCCTATAGTGTATCTCTGGTATTTACATTACATTGCATTTACATTTAATCATTTAGCAGAAACTTATCCAAAGCGACTTATACATGAGGAGGCAATAGAAGTAAATAAACCAACAACAGAACAACAATTGAATTGAATTGAATTGAATTGAATTGAAAAACTTTATTAATCCCAGTAGGGAAACTGATTTGCCACCAACTTCGACAATACAACCAACAAACTCAGCACACAATTAACACACAGATAAATTAAGAAACAATAAATACATGATTAAAGACCAGTGAGACATGATACAGTTCCACAATTAAGAAAAAAATTAACAATGTTCATTAAAATATCTGACCGCTGCAGGGACAAAAGACAGTCTCATTCGTTCACTAGAGCACCGAGACATTATTAATCGCTCACTAAAAGAGCTTCTAAGTCCTTTAAAATGTTGTGTAGTGGATGGCCTTTAAAAGCAGAACGATTTTTAATTTTGACCTTGTCCTCTTCTCTACAATGACCCTAATAAGTCTGGAGTAAGACCAATAATCTAACCACACTGTTAAAAATAAATGTAAATTTACAGGTAATGGTCTGTATTTTTTTTTACAGATTTTTCCTGTTTTGTCATTATACACTGAAATGCCTGTTGTTTTACTGATATTTGCTGTAATTTATTTTCCACTATAAAATTTACAGGGAATTGCATGTATTTTAGTATTACATTAAATTTCTGTTTTTTAAAAGAAATGTTCTGTATTTTTACAGAATAATGTGTAATTTTACATAACATGTTGATTAATATTTTACAGATTTTTTCTGTATTTTGAATATTCTGTAAAATCACAGAAATATAATGTAAATTTACATATCCGCTGTAAAATAATGTGGAAAAACGTGTAACTGTGAAATAACATAAAATTTCCGTTTTTTTTTGGACTTAATCACTACTCTGACTGTTCCGCTTGTCAAAGTAGTTCTGCTGCGTTCAATGTTTCGTTTCGTAACGAATTTCTTTTCATAATATCATCTCGTAATATAATATAATCATACATTCTTTGTTGAAATACGCGGACATTTCAACACTGTAGAGTTTAAATATCGAAATGAAGGAATTCCCGCTCGGCGCAAGGATACAGTCTCTTCAAAGCACACGGTGAAGCAGCGGAGCTGACTGGAGTCACTCAACCGTTAGGATAGGCCTTTTTCACAAGAATCGGAAATCACGTGACGCAGGGTAAAGTTAGTTCCGCTATGCGTCTACGGCTATTAGATTGATATGCTCTTTTCTCAAATATCGCTTCTTACCTTTTCTGTTTTGTCTGTTTTCCAAGTCGCTTTTGTATAATCTACAAAGAAATTATTTTCTACTGGTTTGTAGCTTGTACGGCCGCTCAGACCGTTGCTCGAATTTACCGGCAGGTGGATTTATATCACCAGCTGTCATACAGTAAAGGCTAAGCAGCTCATTCAGCAATTCCCCCGACCGTATTACGTACGACGAACATTATTTATATAATTTATTCATTAAAAAAATAAAATAAAATAACTCCCAATATATACTTTAATGGGGTATATAAAATCGAGATACATAATATTGTCGTGAGTTTAATGTTTTAAAAATATATAGCATAATCTCATATGGCATCATCCCACATTCAAGCATATGTTATAACTAATCCTGATCGATTAAAATGATTAAATTAAGACATAACTAATTTCCAACACCACACTGTACAGCTATCAGTCTTTGCATTAATGTTGCAACAGCACAATAATACTGCGCATAATACACACTTTAAGATGATGACGACAGGAAAATGAGTGAGAGACTTAAGTGTTTATATCCAGAAATATCAGGGTGCGAGCGGTCTCATGAATCAGAGGATCTTGCGTGATAAGAGTTTCCATCTGATCATTTCCCCAGCGCGTCGCTAAAAGCACTCTATACATCCCAATGTGCATACTATCTACCCTAAATAGCACTGAATATTACACATAGACTACTATTTAGGATGGATAGTATGCACGTTGAGACGCAGACACTGTCTTTACAGCACATGGAGCGCGATAATGCACAGCCGCGCCAAACAGGCACGAAGAATATAACCAGTTTAACCGCCATCACTTCAAATTATTTATTAAATTTAGCTCTTAATGAGAGCTCTGTAGTCTCACCAATAATTCACCAAAAACGTTCAAACATTTTCATGACATTTAATTCATAAAACGACTTTGATTTCCGAGCTGGTCCTGATCGAGGCTATCTATTACTGTAACCGGAAAAACTTTTACACTGCGTAGATCGTTCCGGAAGCCAAAAACCCGGAAGTGTGAAATTGGCCTATTGCTGCTGTTCGTGGACGTGAAGCGAAAATAAGCAGGTAAAACACACATTTTCTAAACTTCTCTCTATTATTATATGTTCACTCAAAAAAATTTAATTACATTCAAATTTTCCATCCATTTGGATTACATAGTTTTTACATAAACAAACTACAAAACATTACAGAGTTTACAGAATTAACAGAGGTGTAGGCCTAGATGTTGATGAATTATTGAGATTCATTTGACGTTACCATCTTTGAGGTCAGTGCTGGCTTTAATTGGGTTCTTGGTTTCATTGCGTCAAGAGTTCTCCGGCTGCTATAAATTAGTGTTTATAAAGCGCCTTTGTTATGGCATAAATGTCAAGAGAACGTGTGATCAGAGGGCTGTTTCATAAAAGATGCTAGAAAAGTGAGGATTAAACTCCAAAACCTGACTTGAGTTAACCTAACAAATGAGTTTGGGCTAAAACGGTTTCATAAAAGGTAATTGAAGTTCACGCCCAGTGGCGAGGCCAGAAATCTTAAAGTGGGTGGACCTGATGAAATAGGGTGGACCTCTCTTTTTTTGTCTAATGTGTATATATATATATATATATATATATATATATATATAATATATATATATATATAGATAGGGCGAGGCTACAGAAGGGCCAGGCGGCACTGGCCCACCCAGATTGATGGCTGACCCACCCGATCAAAGGTGCCAGAATATTTCATTTATTTCCCAGAACTACTTTGGTCTGGAAATAGTCATATCTGTTGTGAAAGCCTATATAATTTGAAAAATGTATTATTAAAAATACATAATGTGTTTTTATTTTGCGTCGGTAAACTCAGCTTTCCAGAGTCGCGACAGCAGCTGTTTCTATGCGGCGTGCGTCACCGTCCATGACTTGCGCTTATAATAGACTACACTGCAAAAAATGATTCCGCATTTTAGTTTGTTCAATGTAATTTTGTAAGTTGATACAACTTGTAGTTTCTGAATTTGTTCGTTCAACTTAACATGTTAGGTTTTTACTATCTCAACTAGTCTGTAAGTTCACTGAACTAGAGTATGTGTCGCCTCAATTTAAAAACATATGCTGAACCATTAAGGTATAAGTTCTCATTATTTATCGCGAGATCACGTGAAGCGCGAAAAAGGTCTCGTTCGTTCATCGGCATTGCTGGCATAGACTGGCAGCTGGAGAGTTTGTCGGCACGCGGCAGATTTATCTTCCATTATCATCATCAACTCTGGTAAGTAAATATACGTTCATATTTGTGCAATGACTTTTAAAATTACATCTATGAAGTAATCATCCATGTATTTGTTTATATTATCAATGTTTATTGATCACATTGGACCGTTGCTAATCCAGTTTGGCCAGTTATGTAGCCTAGCTAGTTTATAGTCAGCAAACTAAAGCTAAAAATCTATAAAACTAGCCAGCTATTACTTCTTTTTCTTTTATGTATTTATTATTTAACGTAGGCTACATTATTTCATTAAGTTTACGAAATGTGGTGGTTGCTAACGTTAGATTAATTTAATTTCAGGATATTTCGATCCTCTCGTATTTAAAATAAAACTTATCACAATAGACAAAGTAAAGTTGAAATATCTGCACCGAATTCAGTTTGTGTGTGTGTGTGCGCGCGCGCGCGCGGGTTGTATGGTTGTGCGTGACAGAGACTGAGCGGGAAATTTGCGGCATAAAAAAATAACGCGCTTTCATGTTCACTGTCGTGTTCAAGTTCTTTGCGCCTAAATCAGCGAGTCTAATCACCGTTTAAGCAAGCAGCAACGAGCTGACAAATATAATTTAATGTAAACTGTGTGTGTGCAGCAGAATTATCCGAATCCTCCGGGTGTTCAAGCTGGATGCTCCAGACTGAAACGTTCGTTGTACAGCTGTCCTAGTTTTACTAACGTTACTTAAATGTCGAACTCGTTAAAAGACTGGTCAGTTATGTTTAGTTTATGTGGGAGATGATGTAACTATAGCAACCGCTTCACAGTCGCTGTGTTTTAGCAAAAAATATAGTGGAATGCTTAATCAAGCTGTGTCTATACAAATCGCCAAATTATACTGTGCTCTAAAAACATGTAACGTACACATGCGTGTGTAGCAGAAATTAGTCAAGCTTTGGGATGTAGTCATAACTGCATCTTTAATGTACAGCTCTGTTGCTTAGATAAGTTAATCTTGTCACTGTTTAAACTGGCCTGTCAATCATTGATTACAGTTAACATTATCTTAAATGTATTTTACCAATATCTTGAATATGATCGTTTATTAAAATGTCTCTTACTCTGAAATAAGGTTATGGTCATATTGTTCACCCCTACTATTTAGGATGGCTAGTAAAGTATATTACATTACATTACATTAATGATAAAAGTGCTATAACAAGTCTCAGTTAGCTTAAACGCATATTATATTTATGTATATTAACAACAAATAGTAAACTTTAGTAGCCAAAACCATTACGTAACAGTATACAACATTTTTTTCAACTACCCTTAAAATAATATTTTAAAATTGCATGTCATTAGCAACATCAGTTCAGCTTTTATTTATAAATTCTTATGTAGAGCTAGCTTACTGCAAGTGTCTCAGACAGCCACCAAGCTAACACAGTGAGTATCTTTAAAAACCTAACATTCCGCACATTCAGATGTAGTTTAGTATGATTGTTTAGAGGAAATAAAACAGCTTTGTGACCTCTAAATTTTGATTGACAAATACATGTGAATATAATATCAAGAATTTTGTGAGAACTATTACTCTAGTCCTAATCTTGACTGTGTAATCTGTTTTATTAAATGTTGTTGACTTCATTTTTCTTTTCTTCATAGATTACTTCAGGCAGTACTGCAAGCAGTGTGGGGCATTTGCCCTTGACCAATGGAGCTGCAAGTTCTGCTATTTACGACAACCAACCAACTGAAAGAAATTCATACAGTTTTAAACAACATGAGGGTGAGTATATGATGACAGAATTTTCATTTTAAAGTGAACTATCCCTTTAATGTATTATTTCTAACTATGTGGATGGAGTATGTATAAGATTAAATGTAGCAGAGATTATGGTATAGGACAATGTAATATCAGCAATAGCACTCTTTGGACTGTAATTGTTTCCCTTGGGGACATCTTAAAAATGAATTTTCATGGACTCTCTATGCATTTGGATAATTTATTCACACTAATCACAAAAAAAAATCACATACTAGCCCTTGTAAATGTTGAAATTTCCTTACATCCCCATGAAATACAATTACTATCATATAAAGTTGATTTATAGATATATTAGAGAATGATTAAGTGATTGAAATGAGTATTCGAGCACCACTTGTCATGAAGGTAGCACTTAACAATAATACTCATGTTGTGTTTTGTCTTTGAGCTTCAGTGTTGTATGTGTGAAAGCACATTTTGAAGTTTGTCTTTTTTTAATACAGCACACAGATTCCGAAGAAGAAATGATCAGGGGCATGACTCTAGGAATCATCATAGTGGTGGAAGATGTGACAGACCCCATTCCATGCGACTCTGATGTGGCCCTTGTTATAGAGGAAGCGGTTGTTCTGCGAGGACTTGGTGACATACCAAATGTGTATGTGAACATGATGGGATTGCTTTATGCTCTTAACATAAACTACCCAAAAAACCTCAAATACACTTTTGAGGTAATTCAGCGGCTGCTGATGAACATTGGAGCAGATACGTGCAGTGCAAGAGTGCACGCCCTTAAAAATACATTGTTAAGTTAAAGATGTTGTTGAGGTAAGGTGTTGTGTATTACTATCAAAGGCCTGTGTTTTTTGAATATTTTACAGTTTTTCTTGTTCTCTGTTCTCTGCAGGCCTGACATCTATTTTAAACAAGATTTCATGTTTTAAAGTTATTTCAGAATTTAAGGGGTGTTATTAAGTGTTAGTTTACCCAAAATGACAATTCTTTTGTTAGATAATCAACCTCATGTTGCTCTAAACCGCCTTTTAAACACACATCAAGTTATTTTTAATGAAATTTGTGAGCTTTCTGTCCCTCCTTTGACAGCCTACACAACTATCACTTTCAAGGTCCAGAAAGGAAGTAAAAGACATTTAAAGTAATCCAAGTGACTACAGTGGTTTATATATTTGTTTGCATGCAACAGTATCTGCTTTCGCATTCAAACAAGAAGTAGGGCTGGGCGATATATCTAACGATATGATCATGCCCATCTAGTCAGTAAAGCCGGTTCCGTGATTATCGCTAAATCGCCATCACCTGCTTTTAAATGGAGTGGCATTTAATAGACAGAGCCATAGATCACTGACAAGCTACGCAATATCGCGTTCATTATCGAAGGCGATTCATCTGGGATAATGAACGCGATATTGCATAGCTTGTCAGTGATCTATGGCTCTGTCTATTAAATGCCGCTCCATTTGAAAGCAGGTGATGGCGATTTAGCGGTAATCACGGAACCGGCTTTACTGACTAGATGGGCATGATCATATCGTTAGATATAACGCCCAGCCCTAACAAGAAGCATGTGCTGTCATGTTTTTGGAAACATGCGAAAACTATATTAATAAATAAAATGTATGAAACACTAGCAATGATTCATAAAACTGAGCTGAAACCACTGAAATCACTTGGATTACTTTAAGGATGTGTTTTCTGGACCTTGAAAGTGCTAGTTGCGTAGGCTGTCAAAGGAGGGACAGAAAGCTCACAAATTTCATTAAAAGTATCTTAATTCGTCTTCCAACAAAGGCAAGTCTTAACGGGTATTGGATGGCATGAGAGTGATCAATTAACAATGGTATTACCATTTTTTGTGTGAACTGAGACTTTTTTTTTTTTATACATGAATACACTTTCCATGCATTTTCACCATTAAAATTTATGAAATTGCAATACCTTTTTATTTGACAGATTGTTTTATTTTGAAATTAAATTATTTTTCTGTAATGTATAATGTAGTTTTGAGTTTGTATTTGAAAATATTCAGAATTGTTTCGAATTTCTACTAAGAGAAGTTTACGCTATATTTTACAGTTAAAAAGTTTTTACAAAAAAATTCATTGTAATCCTTTGAATGTTAACTGAGTTTGCCCTTAACAGTTATTGAATTGTAAGGGAAAATAAAATCGTTTGTATGGAAAAATCTAATTATTTGGTTGAATGTGCTGTTGCAAGTTGAGAAAAAATTTTAGTTGAATGAACATAAATTTTAGTACAGATAACTTGAAAATTTAAGTTATCGTATTTCAACTAATCTTTACAAGTCCAGGTTAGTTGAAATAAGTTGTTGTGCCGGTTTGTTTCATTTCTACTGTGATTAGCCTATTATTCTACAGTAACATTTATTCTATGGCACCTAGTCACCTATGTGTCTAAAAAAAAAATTAAAAATTGAAGTGATGACAATGAAATTAAATCGAGCTTTGGTTCAGTATTGTGTCCTAGCTTCCCCCACACCATTATGACGGTAACTCTCCAAACAAGCAAATGCCCCCCCATAATTTTCCTGACGGATCCGTCAGCTCCAGTCCACTAATTTGGAGCGTTAAGGCCCGGGTATTCATTTCCCACGTTCCCTCCGTCTCGCGCTCGCAGTAAGAGCGCAAGTCTTTCAGATTCCTTTGCCCATAAGCGCGGAAAGACGCGTTCGGCGCATGAACCGTCCATGGTCATAAAAATTAGTCTGCGCAGAGAGTCAAAGCTAGTCCACACTCTAGTAAATGTTTCTTGCTTGCGCCGACTGAAAACACATGAGAAACATAAGAGAAACATCATGGACAGTAGAGAATCGGCATGTGGATTTGGATAAAAAAGTTAGGCTAATCAATTTGATGCCGTGCCCGAACCTCGCGTTAATCCTTTCACAGTGGCATATAGAGGACGGGGATGCGGGGCTATTAAATTATTTTTTCTTATTATCATGTTACTTTATTACTAAATTAATATTGCAATTCTTTTGGCCAGCTATATCATAGCGCATCACCGCATAACCGACGCGCTGCGAGGACAATAAAATATTAGTAAGATAGCTTACTTCTCAACAACTTGTTTAACACGAAATACTAATCAGTTCATGAAAAATACTATTTTTTCTCACTATGGGCTACAAGAGAAATAATAGAAAATAAACTAGATTCATCTGTCATTGTCTCTAAGAGATTTGCGGCGTTAGTTATTGCAGCGGCAGATGCATATTGTCCACGTCATTTCCCGTGATAATAAAATTAGTGAAAATATAATATATATATATATATATATATATATATATATATAACTTCACGCAGTCCCGCTAATTCGATCCAGGTTTACCTAGTCAAGATAATTTCACGTGCACGCTTTTCTTAAGCAGCCCTAGAGGTCGATCATGGATCAAATCGATCCACCATAGGAAACGGCATACATTTTGTGCTATTTTATGCGTTTGAGAGATGGGGTTTTCCTCAGTGCATAACTTACTTTTCACAAGTTTATTTCCATCTGTAAATGTTAGAAAGTCATGCAAATATTTCCATTTTGCGGCTAAAACTAACAGTGAACGAGCGCTGCTGCGCGCATGCGCGCTAAAAACACGGAACGCAATAGAAGCGCAATAATTCTAAAATATACATTTCGCTAAATATTTGATGTTGGACATTAAATGTGCCTTATTTACAATTTTAATCCTACAAGTAAGTGTGTTTTTATGATAGTAACTGTAAATGGACTATTGTAATGGGGTAAATCAATATACTTTGGGCCATTTACTGAGTTTAGATTCATCTTACCAATTAAAATTTAGTCTGTGCATATTTATTTAATTTTTAATTTTGTGATTTTAATTTCTGCTCTTCTAATAACCATAAAGAGTACTACTGCCAAACAAAACCAGAGAGAAATGTAGGCTATTCATATATTTTAAACAATTAAATATTGGGCACAAAACATTTAGCCAGTAAGAAGGGAAAACCTGTAGGTTTTACACACACACACACACACACACTTAGTATTTCTCCTGCTCTTTGTCTAGCAAAAAAAATCACTCATCACTTAATGAAAGCTTACAAATGAAGGCCTGATTGTTTCAGGGGCCTTGTCACAGGTCTATTGATTTGAATTCTCTGTTACTTTTGCTATATTTTCACACTTAAAACAATGATTTGGTAATCCTCTTGTATTCTTCTGTGCTAAGAAATAAGACTCCTGACAGTTCTCTCCCAAGTGCTTCTATTGTTGTCAGTATTAAGTCTGAGAATGATTCAGAGTTTTAAGAAATTACTTCTCACCTTTTAATTAGGGATGCACCGAATATTCGGCCACCGAAAATTTTCGGCCGAAAATGGCCCAAAAGTGCATTTTCGGTTTTCGGCCGAAAGACTTTTATCACCGAAACACTACGGCCGAAATGTTGTGATGACGCAAATAGAAACCGCGAGATTCAGCTCCTCTGATGCATCTGTAGCGGACGTTTTCTTTAATCGCAGCACTAAAGCGTCTCCTAAACGAAGTGGTTGAGACGGACCACGGAGTGAAAACAATGAAAAGTACACTCTTAGAGTCGGTCAGCACACGTTTCACTGAGATCTATTCGGATCCTCTGCACTTCATCGCGACTGTACTTCATCCGCGTTATAAAGACCATTACTTTGATGCGGAAATAAAGCAGCGCGCACGAGAAATGATCCAGGCCGCGATGGATGCGGAGAACCCGTGTGGAGACAGAGACGGAGCAGCGCCCAGCGCAGGAGAAGGAGATCAGAGCGCAGAAAAAAGAAAAAAAAAACTTGTCTCTCTGCACCAGATGAGGGGCATGCACCTCGTTGTCTGATATGTTCAGTGAAATCCTGCAAGAAATATTTACTAAAATGTTTAACTTGACCCCACTACAGGACATTATTATTTAATGTACACATGAGTGGGGTCAAGTTAAACATTTTAGTTTGAATTTTATTTTATACTGTGCATTGTTGCAATGTGCTAAATAAATATTTGCATAATTTGTAATTGATTTATTTATTATTTGAAACTTTAATATTAATTTATGCAATTGCAATGCCTTGATTTTAGTAAAATTAGTACACAGTCATTAACATAAATGCATTGGTATAATTGGCATAATTTCTTTCGGTGTTTCGGTTTTCGGTTTTCGGCCTTGGTTCCTCTTTTTCGGTTTCGGCCAGAATTTTCATTTCGGTGCATCCCTACTTTTAATAATAAAAAAAATGCTACTTAGACCAATATTTGTTTTTTATTTAGCACTATTAGTTTGTAAATGTGTGTATATAATATATATATATATATTATATATATATATATATATATATATATACATATATATGTGTGTGTTAATAAAGTCAAAAAATTATGTGAGAGGTCAGCTGTAATATCATTACGTTCCTATGGTCAGTGTTAGAGAAGCTCAGTTTAGCCTGACAGTTAGCCTGCTCCAGACCAGGCTAGTTCCCAGCATAAGTTGCCAGAGTAACTGAGTTTGAACTAATTTAAGTTTGTTTTATGAAACAGAATCGCTGACAAAAAGTCTGACTAAGTAAAATAAGCCTGGTGTTTTCTAATCTTGTTTTATGAAACAGCCTCTGGTGCTGATGGTTAGATGTTGATGATGCGAGTCATCGTTTAACAGAGGTGTAAAGACCTGAGGACTGTTGTGTCCCCCTCTCCACCCCTTGCTGTATGTTTATTAAATATTTTGGCTAATTCCATAATGCTTTCAGTTACCAATTAGACTCAGTGTACTCAAAAGTGCACTGAAAAAAGTGATTTTGGAGAGTGGTAAATATAATCTGTGGAAACCATATAAAATGTACATGATTATTGCAGCCAGCCAACGAATTCTAAAGTAATGGGTAAATTCTACATATGCTACCCATTCGTCAACAGTAAGAACCATCACATAGAAAAATGCAGTAAAATATACCCCCAAACCGTGAGTTTTTTTGCTTTAAATTGCGCATGCGTCAGCCCGCGTTTTTGAGTGAGTGTGGGCGACGCTGGATCCTCTCTCTGGCTGCCATCGAACAGCAGAAGTGAAGGTAAGCTATTTACATAGGAGTGCTGTATATATATTTTTTAATTATGAGATATTACACTTCACTTGTATTCGGCTTTCGTTTGTTTAACATGCCATTACTTGAAATTAAAGTTTGAATCTGTCGCTGGCGTCACCATGACCCGGGACACATCAAGCCACGTCGGACAACGTCGGACAGTCGGTCAGGCAACTTGGTTTATTGTGTTCCACGCGTCGGTTTGATGTGTTCAAATAAACAAATTGACCCCGACGAAAGCAGACGTGCCGTTGCTAGGATGAGAATGCGTTGACACGCAACGGCACGTCTGCTTTCGTCGCTGCTAGTTCTTTGCCATCGGTTTGTTGTGTCCCGGGCTTTCACCGTCTGCACAACTGCCGGTAAGTTGAAATGCCGTCGTGGTGTGCTTTTTACAAGGTTAGTCAGCATGCATGACTGTGTCTGACCGTTGGTTTTAAGGTTAGAAACTAGTCAAAGCCAGCTTTTTCTAATATATTGAATGGGCGCAGGATTAAAAATAAAAACATAGTAACGTTACCACTGTATCCCACGAGTGTGTGTGAAAACACCAACTGTTGCTGCACCTAAGTTTTTTAAGGAATTGTGGGATCACGTACAACATTTTAGAATTGATTTTATATTATATTTGTTATTGTTAGAACATCAGTGCTCAATAAATGTTTTCATAATTTTGTAATATGTTCTATGAAACACATTACATCTATGAAGCTAATTATATGAAGCATGAATATTAATATATGTAATTGCAATGCCTTTATTTAAGTCAGTACACAGTCTGTTATTTCTGCATGACCGGCCCTTGTCAGACAGACAGACTGCCCAGATCAGAGGAGCACTGATAAACTACCATATTTCCCCAATTAATCACCGGTCTGCAAATAGCCGCCTGGTTCTTTTAAACGTCTGGGGTTATAATCCATTTTGCGTATTAAACACCCACCCGAATAACCAAAGGGGGTGATTATTTGCATTATATTGAGGTAAACCCAAAATCATCTGTACAAAATCTAACCCAGGTACATGTCTGATTTTTTGTTTTTATTTCTGTTGCAGGCAGAGTCTGTGTATGTGGAAACTCACTATTTGCCCTCTCTTCAGTTCCTCTTGTCTGTCCTCCACAAGCAGAGACTCACTGATAGACCACTGTTACCAGTTCTAGTGTTGACACATCCACCCACATCCCCACCACAAGTGTATCCTGTACAGGTATGCAAGTTTTCCAAATAAAATAAATCACATTGTCCTTAAAGGTATAGTTACCTTAGTTTAAATGACGTATGTTATTTTATTTTTTCACAAATATGTAATTATTGATATGAGTGAATTAAAGTAAAGTAATTTGTAAACAATTGCTTTGTTGTGCGCAAAGTTGAGCTCCTTACCAACTTAAACCTTTTAACATCAATGTGTGAATTCGGTCTTATCCATCCATTTTCTTTACTGCTTTGTCCGTTCGGGTCACAAGATTTTTGAGCCAACCCAGCATTTATCAGGCGAAGGGGCAGGGTTCACTCTGGACAGGTCGCCAGTCTGTTGCAGGGCCAGAATTCGGTCTTAGTATATGTAAATCACTCCCCACACCGCTAACAGTCTTATCACTAAATTGTATCTCCCTACAGACTCAGAACATTGAGAAAAAAAGAGATGCTGTTGTCTGCGGCCTCATTAACTACCTCGGTGAAAGACAAGAAGATCTTTTCCATGACTGCCAGGTATGTCATATTGATAACAGATTTTTGATTAACTCAAGGGATCCTCCTCTCCTTTCCTCTCCTCTCCTCTCGTATCCACCTTCTCCTTTTGCCTTCCACTCCCTCTCTGCTCTCCTTTTAGATAAACTGAAATATATTGAAACAGCATCTTAAATAAAATAAAATGTGTATGCTTTTTGTTGTTTCTTTTTAACATGTAGGAATGTGAGGACTACACAGACAAAACGATGAAGGTGATTGTGAAGCACAATGTCATGGCTGAGGAGGATCCATCAGATTTGTCTATTGTGATCGAGGGAAACCAAGTGATGGAAGGATGTGGAAGCCGAACAAAGGCATGCATACTGCTGATGGGACTCATTTATGCAATCAACATCGAATATCCAAAGGAGCTGAAGAACACGTTTGAAGCTTTTAAAAACTTTTTTTGGAAATTGACGGGGCAAAACTACTGAAAAAGGTCCACAGCCTCAAAAATAAGCTCATGCAGTAGACACACATTTCCCCTGTTGTTCGAAGAGGATCTTTTGTCTGGACATACTTTTAATGGAGTTGTAATGGAGTGTAGTTTTATATTTTTCTTCTTTTCCCTTATTTGCTCCACACACAGACACAGATCCATCCACTCTCTCTCAGCCCACTCCATTGCTCTGTGATTTCCCCCAGATTGACAGAAAAGGAATACCAATAGAAAGTGGCCTGAAGAATTTTGATCTCTCCTTCTACCCTCTTTCCCTCCCCATTTGTTTGTTTCTTTTGGAAGAATGTTGGTGTTCTGTTTTATCTTTATCCAGATATTTGATACTGTACATGCACAGAAACAACCATGGAGTTTGTGTGTGTGCTTTTGATTTTTAAAATAGAATAAGTGGCATGTGTTGTTTGCAGTAGCCAATTATCCAGAAACAACATTTGAAACTGTTATCTTAGTGAGTTATAAAAAGTCAATTCGTTCATTGTTGTGTGAAGCTGTTGTACTTTATTTAGCACTTTATTCTGTGTTTTTTGATAATTTGGTGCATCATTGCTGCATATAAACAAGGCTGTTCGGTTATTTGTTATATGAATACCTGGACCACAGATTTGGTCAGTCACTGTTATGTAAATCTGAAGAGACACTAAGGTTTCACAGACAGGGCTTAGCCTAAACCAGGATTAGGCCTTAGTTCAATTAGGGCATTTAAGTAACTTTTTTAAACGTGTCTTAGAAAAAACTATTTCTGATGATCATCTTGAGACAAAACAGTTGCACTGACATATTTTTAGATATCTCAGAGCAAGTTTCTTTCAGTTGAAACAGTTCAAACATGCATTTTAGTCTAGGACTAGCTTAAGCCTTGTTTGTGAAACTGGGGGAAAGAGTTTAGTCTAAGAGTTTAGATACAAGAAAATCTTAATGTGATTGGACATCCAGCACTGCTCTGATCTCCTCACTTCTCCTTTTCTCTCCTCACTTCTCTTTTTCCGCTCTGATCTGGATGTCCTAAACAGGGATATGTTTTATTATCCAACATTATTGAAACAACATTTGATAGATCAGTGAGTTATAAAACAGGTTCATTACTTGACATGTTGTGTAAAGCTGTTGTGCTGCACTATATTTTGAGTGTTTCATAGGATTTTTTGGATTAAAAACATTGATCTGATGAACCATCTGAATGTCTTTATTGTGGGGGGTACATTTTACCTTCTCTGAATAAGTAATTGTTATTAACTGATATTAATTAACTTTGATTTGAAGAGATAATTTTTACCTAATTTTAATGAGTAAGTAGCTGTTGAATATATACATAAATCTGAGGTATTGTTACCCAATTTATGCAAGCATTTAAGCTTTTTACTTCAGATAGTTTATACTCAATATATGGGATTAAATCTACCCCACCAAAGTCGATGCAAATTGTTACCTCACATTTATTGGGTAAATTCTATAGATTAGTTTTTACAGTGTGTATACTAAAGCCAATCTACAGATTTTTACCCGGTGTTCTGCATGGAATCTGTTTGGGTTATTTCTAGTTTAGCAAGGCACTGTGGTGATTTTTACTTGAGATACAGTATGTTACTTCCTTTAATGCACAAATACATGATGTAATATAACAAATACGCATTTCAAATAAGCTAAAATGTTTCAATGATACTTTTGTCATCATGCATGTGCAAAACAAGCATTTTAGCCTTTTTTAGAAGCAAAATATGGTTAAATGATAAATTATAATTATCAAAGGTAACATTATAAAAAGTTTACCCTGCCAACATTCATATTAGACTTTGCCTGCACTAAACAGATAAATATTTGTCATTACAAGCTAATATGCCAAAAGGGTGGACTGAGAGTGTTGGTTTGAAGGTTATAAGAGTGCATTGACGGTACATCTCTTCAATCTATTAATCTATCTAAAGCATATTTGTTATGAAAATATACTGCATATATTTTCGATTTATCACAAGTATCTTGTATTAATTTGTATTTAATTAAAATATGAAATCAGAAAGCAAGAAAAACACTTGACTGAATAAATGTTCAAATACACACACGTAGCAAAAAGATGCAGCTAGGTATCAGTTCAAAATAGTAAGAAATCTCACTGTACCAGCAAGGCCAGCATTTGAACTAAAATAACCCCACAGCGCTCTGTATGCCGTCTTTAGACTTTGAAACAGTGCTGGTCTGCCTTCCTTCATTCTGACTGGATGACAGAGGTGGTGTTTTGTGGGTTGGACCACTCATGAGCTGCAATTTGCATATATCTCCCGGCCCCCAAGGCATGCAGCATTTCTTCAACTGATCCCGGAACACGAGATAAATCTCTTTATTCATGCCATTTGCTGAACTACACTTGATATTTATTTTATATATTTCTTGTTTTTTTTTTTTAGGTCCATGGTGCTCTGATAATCATTTGTGGTTTATCAGAGACTTTTGTGTGTTCAAATATTGACATTTTCTTTAGAGTTTTCCAACTCATGTAAATTAATTTACCACTGAAAATATGACTAACCCTTGTAATGAAGTCCCAACCAGGATTATGATAGCTTAACTCTCATGCTTGTAATTAATAATGTGTGTGATCAAGTTCAATAATACAGACTTGTGGTCCAAGATTCTCCACGGGGGACCTTAGGGGAATAAAAGTCTCCTCTCTCACACATGTCCCTCTAACTATCACAACAAACCTGTCTCATGCCTCACAGCACAGATCTAGGCGTCACTGGAGATGTTCTAATGACACCATCCTGAGAGGATACACCCATCCTGCTCAGATTCAGTGTCACTGTACTGATTAAAGCAGAACTTTCTCACCAGATTCTTTAACATGCCCTGTGTCCAGTTGGAATGGAGACGCACATTCCTCAGCCCAACCCCCTGTTCCTCATACAGTTATTCATACAACAAGTGATCACCTAATTCTAAAGGGGTTGAAGAAGCGTGGCGACTGGAACACTTCAAACTGACCATCATATGAAAAAATAAGACTGAGAAAGTGAAATTCTGTACAGTCTTTTTAATGTTAGACCCATTTCCATTTGAACGCCTTGGGAAATGACTTTAAATTGGTAATTTGCTTCATTGGTTGCTTCAAAGCCCTTTTACTCTCTGTGTAAACCCAACAAGACTTTCACAAACCCCGAAAGAGAACCACACAAGCAGACACCTCAATAAGCATCAGTGTCATTACAGATATTGTTACCAAATTACCAAAATTCATAACATGTCTAAATACTGCAGGGTTGAGTTAATTTAGCCTCGATTAAGCAGTCACTCAGTAGTTCGTTGGGACCAAATATTGGTTTGTTAAGCACATCTGTCTCTATATATGATCAAATTCTGTAACAAAGAAAAGCATTTAACTAATTTTTTGTTGTTGAATGGCAAATGTTTCTTGTCAGGACACTGATAAAATGGTTTAGTCATGCATGTGAACTACACTCTAAAAAATGCTGGGTTGTTTTCAACCCAAGTTTGGGTCAAAAATGGACAAACCCACCATTGGGTTAAATATTTAAATGCATTTTTAACCCAACGGTTGGGTTACACTTTAGAGCAGGGATTCCCAAGTGTGGTGCGCGCACCCCCAGGGGTACGCGAGCTGCCACCAGGGGTGCGCGAGAGGAAAATGTAATGGCAGTCTGTTTTTTTTTAAGTGGATTTTCCATACAATAAAAAAACATGAACAGTAAACATTTCCTTTGCAATCGCTTTTATTTTAAATAAATCTATAATTTATTAGTTTTTGATAGAAACATAGAAGAAGACAGCTGCTGTCTTCTTCTACGCACTGCTCTTCTTTTATGCACTGCAGGCTAGGCTATATGCGTGCCAACTCGTTTCATTCATAGCCTATTGCTGCAATGTTTTCTTTTACGCGTGAAAATAACCGTGCTTTCTGTTACTGACTACGTTTACATGGACAGCAGTAATCTAATTACTGACCTTATTCTGAATAAGACAATATTATGATTAAGGTGTTTACATGAGTTGCTTTTAGAATATTCCATTCATGTTCCCATTTTACATGTTATAGAACATAGATCGATTAATGGCAAACGTCATTACGTCCCCACAGCACGCTGTCCGACGTTCTCTACAGAATTTCACGTATCATCACCACACAGTTCGTGCCATATACAGTTTTGGGTGTTTTCATTTTTAATCTTACGAAAGCTTCAAGTGCAGTTAATTATTGACATGCAATACGTGCAAATATATATATACGGAGCCCGCACATGACATGCAAGAATAAATAAATAAATTGTGTGCATGATTTAATAATTCGTTCCCTCGGTTTATACATAGAGGGAACAAATTAGTAAATCGTTCGCACGATTTAGCCCAGGCTACTATTTATTTTCTCTCTCATGTGTGGGGCTCTGTAAATAGACAACGGTGGATACAAATTCTCCAGCAACAGGCCTCCTGTACTTTAATTCGGCAACTTTCATTCATGCCACCGCGACAAACTCAGAGGTGGATGAGAGATGATGTGAGGAAATTTGATTTGTGGCTTCTTGCTTGACGCTTGCTCTCTTGTTTGCCTATTATGTGTCCTGTGGCAAAATGTGGCGAAAACTCTTGTTTGCCTATTATGTGTCCTGTGGCAAATGTGGCGAAAACTCCCACATGACGTTAATTTCACACTATAGTGTGATTAAGGTGTGTACATGTCTACAATGCACTCCAATAATGCGACTAAAATGGGAATACTCCACCTGTCTTAATTCGATTTGTGTTTACTTCGAGTTTGACTTTAGTCGGATTAAGGTAATAAAACATCGCTGTTTACATGGTCCTCTCTTAATCAGAGTATTGTCTTAATCGTATTAATATGGGATTACTGCTGTCCATGTAAATGTAGTCAATGAGCCTGTGTCTGTCACTCGTCCTCGGAAGCTTGTGCGTAGCTTTGTTGCATATTGAAACTTTGTTGATGTTGTTATTGTCATGCGTGTTCTGGTTATTTGCGCATGATTAAACATGAGTCTTTATATGGCGATAAAACAAAGCGTTGTTGCGTTTTTTTTTTTTTTTGGAAGTGGGGATTGGGGGTGCGCCAACCCGGTTGGGACATAGAAGGGGGTGCGCAGGAAAATAAGTTTGGGAACCGCTGCTTTAGAGTGTAAGGGGATGAGAGCTCAGGGGGCTTTCCTTATCCCACAAGTGTTAGAAATGTCGCCCTCTACAGGTGATCATCAGGATCACAGCAGAGTTAAAGGATCTATAATGTATATTACAGCAACACAAATGAAAAACACTTTAAGCTATATATGAATACATCACAAAACAAATTTAGTTTATCATGTGTGTTTACTTCAACAAACTGAATAATGTAAGTGTTCCATAGAAATATTATATTTTAGTAATAAGTGGTTGTTTTTTGCACTCGCGTCACTTCATAAATTGTGGTTAAACCAATGGAGTCACATGGAGTACTTTAATGATGTCTTTACTGCCTTTCTGGGGCTTGAAAGTGTTGATTATATTGCCGTCTATGGACGAGTCATTAAATCTGGGATTTCATCAGAAATATCTTAATTTGTGTTCTGAAGATGAACGAAGGTCTTACGGGTGTGGAACGACATGATGGAGAGGAATTAATGACAGAAATTCATTTTTGGGTGAACTAACCCTTTCATCAGGGCTCAACATTAACACTCGACGAGTGTTTGTCCTTCAGCAGGTAAAGCGGTCACTCATTCGAGTAAAAAAGTTTCTTGTCTGAAAAAAAAGAAAGATTTGTGGTGTTAATATAATTTATTCTGAAGTAATATTCTACTCATTGTTCAGCTTTGACATAATATATCTCTTTTGTTTTAAATAAATGTCTTTTTAAGAGCCTCCAAAAATACAGCAAATCATACAGCATGATAAAAACAATGAATTACTGAAGTTCTTGACCCGACGTAACATTTTATTTTTAGCTCAGATGTCTGCCTCAAAAGTTTCGCTAACAGTTAATTGCAAAAATATATGAAATAAACTGTGCTTAAGTAACATGTATTATTGACATTGTTGTGTCAGAGTGAAATTAATATTTCATGTGCTTGTTAAGCTGAATCAATATCATTGTCATTCAAGAGCAGCGACACATCATCATCATCTCAGAAATAAACCAGATCCAGATTTATGAATGAAGGATTCAGACATTAAAATGAACAGGAATATTTCTCTCTCTGATCTCCTGTAACAGTGAAGTGTCGCCCTCTACAGGATCAGTGATGGACAACACAAACCAAACCTCTTCAAACTGATCCAGTTTAACTAAGAAAAACTCATTTAGACTTTGGTGTTCTTCCAGAACTATTAGTTTCTTCACAATAATAATCCCACAGGACAACAAGAAGACTGAGGAAAATGATTTTTGTGCAGTTTCCAATGTGTGCGCTTAAACGCTGACAATAAATAAAGTACACTAGCCACATTTTCTATAGATAAGTATTAAATGTGCATAATGTCTATTTAGTTTAACATAACAGCAATGTCCAAAAGGTTGTAGTAGGAGCGAGTTGGTTAAAAAAAAAGGAGCTGGTTGCTATGATGCAAAAAGCACATGACAAAGACATGGGTGTTGTTGACTAGCCAATAGGTGTGTTCGTGTGTGTGGCAGTCTGCTATCAAAAGCTTAACACAGCACCAATTATGGCAACAATAGACTTTTCCACCCCGGAAATTGGCCTGGGATAGATGTTTTGTTAAACTTTTCTTTTCTGGGTGCCTGTAAAAACATGACTTCTGCACTGGACACCGAGACCTCACAATGGAGTGAGACCTAGGGAAAAACAAATCACACAGAGAATATGATGAAGCACACAATGAACCCTTCACAATGCACACTACAGCATTGCTTTGTCTTCAAAATGTGTCCCCGGCGGTGAGAAAAGAATCAAGCGTATAAATATACCTGGGCATCTGGAGCCTCAATGAACTGGAAATCACCAAAGGAGAACTGAACAACATTGTCTGCCCTGGAGAACAGGTTTACAGATTAAATCAGGGGTAGATCAAAAACATACATGTGCAAGTATGGCAACAAACAAAAAATACTTCAATAGACTCAAGCTCAATTTCACAAAATCACAATTTGTGAAATGTATTCATCTAATTTCCTGTAAATAATAATATGTTATGTATTATTATATTTTAGTATATTAGAGTAGGTCCGTCAAGAGCCTGTCTGTGGTTGCAACTGCTTGGCTTATCTGCAACTGAGAACATTTAAACATTTAAATTCTTTGCTATATGTTTAGGAAATGTACACACACACACACACACACATATATATTATATATATATATATATATATATGTTTCAACACAAATGTTTTACCAACTAAGAAGTACAGCACTTTAGAGTCAGGGCGAAGCTCACTTGTGGTGTGGTGCCAGGTATAGTTAGAACACTGATCAGTTGCATTCCAGCCCTGTCAGAGTTGACACTTCTTTTTTGTGACACCCTGTTCAAGTGCCTCGTATTAAGAAAAATGCATGCAAGTTTGGAACCACAGTATAGATAAAAGTTTTGTGAAATTGGATAAAAGTGCATCAGAAACTTTTATAATGGTAAAGACTGGCAATTGATGTGTATATATATATATATATTATATTATATATATATATATATATATAATATATATATAAATATAAATATAAAAATGTTAAATGGCCAACAGTAAGGTTGAGGTTGCGCGTTGAGGCTCGTGCAGCCTCTTGAGGAGAAATCGAAACAAATGAGTGCAGCACAAACAAAACATATTTATAACATATGATACAGTTACTGTGTCTTGTCTTGTCTTGTCTCTCTAAGTAACTGTATCATTTGTTATAAATATGTTTTCTTTGTGCTGCACTCATCACATGACCAAGAGTGCTTTTTTCTGAGTTATTGGAATCACAATTGAAAATGTGAAGCTGAATGAGGAACATCATGTGTCACATATGAAGCTCATCTGGATCACATTATATTACAGGATCAGTCTAGAATCACATTCATGACATCATTAAATATGAGCAGATTTTAAAAAAGGACACTATCATGAAAACAGATTGATATCAGACGAGTGTGAACAGAATAACGTCTGAAAGATCATGTGAAACACTGAAGACAAGAATTCACAAGAATTTGTCCACTGCTGTATGCCAGAGTTAAAAAACAGGACACACTTTCGAATCAGAAAGAGCTTTATTGCCAGGTATGTTTACACATAATTTGTTTTAGAGACAGAAGCTCCACAGTGCAACAGAGTGACAGCGACAAGACAAGACACATATAATAAAAGAATAAAAGAATAATGAATTACAACAATTGTGCAAAGATGAGTGGACCAAAATCCCTCCACAGTGCTGTAACAGACTCACTGCGTTATCGCAAACACTTGATTGCAGTTGTTGCTGCTATAAGGGTGGCCCAACCAGTTATTGGGTTTAGTACTTTTTCACACAGGGCCATGTTTTTTCCCTACATAATAAAAACCTTCATTTAAAAACTGCATGTTGTGTTTACTTATGTTATCTTTGATTCATATTTAAATTTGTTTGATGATCTGAAACATTAAAGTGTGAAAAACATGCAAAAAAATCAGGAAGGGGGCAAACACTTATTCACACCACTGTAAGTTCATACGGTATGGGCAGCTTGCATGTTTTGGAAGGCACTATGAATGCTGAAAGGCATATAAAGATTTTAGAGCAACATTAAATGAAAAATACATCAAAGACGACCACAAACTCTTCAGCAGCTGGAAATCTATATCAGGCAAGAATGGGACCAAATTCCAACACCAAAACTTTAAAAACTTTATCAATTATGTTGCACAGCATTTAACAGCATTTCCCCTGCAGAAAGAGTAAGCCTCAACATGACAAAAATTCACTAACAGAACAGTCTATCAGTCTAAAAACACATATATCCTCACTCCTGTAGACATTATTATTGACTGATGCTTACCAAATTATGCAAACACTTATGAATTACATGAATGTCAGGAACAAAAGGTTGATATTCAGTCTCACGCAATGAAACAACACAAGTGTCATGATAACAAGACTCTGTTAGAACTGAACAAACTCTCTGATACTTTCATTTTCATTGAGGCAAAATCATATTTTGTAAAAAAAAAAAAATTTATAGACTTCAAACAGATTTATTTAAATAGATACACATGTGAAATTAAACATTCGTTTTATATACCACTGTAATTAAAATGTAACTTCAAAGAAAATAAAGATCATTATCTCAGTTTAATCAATAATATTGACCATTAGAGCTGAAGCACGTGTAATTGTAGTTTGCCTTGACCCAGATTCCTCTCCAAAGTATTTTACAATGATCCCCAAAATGGCTTTAAGGATTAGTTCACTTTCAAAAAATTTCTGATAATTTACTCTCCTCCATGTCATCCAAGATGTTCATGTCTTTCTCTCTTCTGTGCAAAAGAAATGAAGGTTTTTCAGGAAAACATTCCAGGATTTTTCTCCTTATAGTGGACTTCACTGGAGCCCAAACAAGGCGTAGGACATACAGTGTAAGCTTTTTGAAGAATACAGAAAGCGAAAGCATGTGCAAGGCGATCATTTGTGTTTATTTTTTAGAAAATGAGTGATGGTTTCGCTAGATAAGACTCTTATTCCTCGTCTGGTGTCGTTTAAAGCTCTTTGAAGCTGCACTGAAACTGTAATTTTGACCTTCAACCGTTTGGAGGCCAGTGAAGTCCACTATATGGAGAAAAATCCTGGAATGTTTTCATCAAAAACCTTCATTTCTTTTCAACTGAAGAAAGAAAGACATGAACATCTTGGATGACATGGGGGTGAGTAAATTATCAGGAAAATTTAATTTGAAAGTGAACTAATCCTTTAAAACGTTTAATGTATAACTGAAACTTGTATGATTCAACGGGTATAAAAAAGGCATAAAATAATACATGTAGAATTCACTATTACTAATAGTATTACTATTAAAATTCAGTATTACTAATATAAAAGCACTGCTATAGAGAAAACAAGTGATTATCTTGAGTGACGACAAGATTGTTGGATTGAAGACAGTAAAACACAGTGAATTTATAAGAAATGTTATTGATATGGATCCTTCAGTTCAT
The DNA here is from genome assembly GCA_028476615.1 of Culter alburnus. Classification (NCBI taxonomy): domain Eukaryota; kingdom Metazoa; phylum Chordata; class Actinopteri; order Cypriniformes; family Xenocyprididae; genus Culter; species Culter alburnus. The sequence continues at coordinate 44,793 of JAOTNS010002013.1, read as the reverse complement.
GTTATTATAAAGAAGCACAATGTTTGTCTTCATAATCTTTCATCATACAGTAATAACTTGATTTAGCTCAGGAACACTTTTTTCAGTTTATCAGTTTATCAGGTGTGTCTACTTCAATAAACTGAATGAAGTAACAAGTGTCCCATAGAAATATCATATTTTAGTAATAAAATGTTTTTTTTTTGTTTTTTTTTGTGCAAAGCACTCACGAAAACTTCTACTCAGCTTTGTTTTAGTGTAATGAAGTCGATGAATAATCTTAAACTGAATAAGGCAGTGCTGAGAGTTATCAGAGCAAATATGAATATTCTCAGTGCATTAATAGATCATCACTCATCTCTTCTGTTCATCTTATACTCTGAAGAAGGTGAAGTCGTGGACAGTAGTGAGTTATAGAGAAATCAGCGACTAACCCAAACTCAAGCACTACAAGAAGAGATCATTTAATATCATGAACCCTTCCTACCAAGACTGAAGACTATCTTTCAATTTGAACACTAGAGGAGGAGAGTTAGTTTCTGGATTCATCTGATGATGATGATGATGATGAAGTAAATGTCACTCTTGAAAATAAAGGCATTTAAAATAGAAAATAAGGCATTGTAAATAAATATGTATCAGATTGTGTTTTATATTTACATGTCACGATTACATCTGTTCCTGTCACGTTCCTGTTCACTCCGGACTCCATTTCCCATGATCCTCCCTGTCAATCACATGCACTCACTCCACCAATCACCTGTTGCCACATACAGCCATGCACTCCACACTAATCACCACACCCAGCTGATACTCATTACCTGGACTATAAAAGACTCATACACACACCACCTCACCGCGAGGTCTTGTTTTCCCTGTGATACATTTCCAAGCGTTTATATCTTGTCTGCCTGTCTGTTTCCCGTCTACGATCCTGTGCCGCCTGTCCTGACCTTTGCTTTGTATACTGACCTGTGAGTGATATCTGCCTGCCTCGACCTACTGCCTGTACCCTGACTACGATTCTGCCTGTTCCTTGCTGTACCTGTTTGCTGTTATCTGACCCCTGCCTGTACGACCACGCTCACCTCTTAATAAAGCTGCATTTGGATCTCCCGCCTGAGTCTCCATTCGTTACATTACAATAACACACAGAGTATTGAGTGCAGTGGTGTTTCATTCTCAGCGAAGTAATTTTGATGTTTATTTACTTATTATTATTTTACAAGAACGATGTGAGTGAGAACATGCAGATATGTGGTTTATATTGCTGTGTGTAGTCTGTAGTGTAGAAGTAACGTTAGCGTGCTGTTTGAGGGAGAAAAGTTTCACTGGCATCGAGGGGTCAGGTCTTTTTTATGTTATTTGACTAAACTATTATTATATTACAGTATTTTTTTTTTTTTTTTTTTTAAACGTAGAGTGCCTTAAAAATAATTATCACAACACTGGAAGGCTTATTCAATTTTCTCATCTCTTCAATTATCATTATAAAAATAAAAACAATTCAGAAATGAATTAAAATATAATTATATTTTAAATGTGACACACATTTTTTTTTTTCCCCCTACAATAGCAACAGTGTTTACAACAGCAAGACCACTTTAGCCTGTAAACTCAATAATATCTCTCTGGAAATAAATGTAAAAATATCAATGTCAATATAAAATGAATAATATACCTGACCTGACATGAAAGTGCAGTGTGAAGGAGAAGTGATCCTAGTAGATTTCAGGAAAAGGTATGAAATGTCCTTTTGTGTTTGTGTGTGTTCTGCAGTGCAAAGCGCCTCGTAAAGAAAGGATAAACAAAAAAGAAGGAGCTGCTTGAGGCAGCAAAAGGCAGTGGATAAGAATAACACATGTAGCCTGTCATTTGTCATTTGCCTGTCCAGTGTATCAGTTGTTTAATGTTTTGTATCAGTATTTAAGGTGGACTTATTGATTAGGTGCAAGAGTAGTAGTGATGGTTAAAATAATAGATTAATGCTGAAATAGTAAATTTGCCTGTTCCTAGATGGACAGAGAGTGGAAAGTAATAGATCAGATGAGGGATGGAGATAGGAAGAAAAAGAGGGAAATGTAGAGGCACAAGTGACAGAAAGAGAGCAGGGAACAGCAAGCCAAGAGACAAAGGCTGGTGAGGAAGAGGAAAATGTAGAGAAACGAGCGACAGAAAGAGAGCAGGGAACAACAAGCCAGGAGACAGATGCCAGAGAGAGGTTATTTTCAAACCTTTTTGGACTACAACACCCAACTGACCCTGCCTACGTCCTACAATTCAACATAAGTACGATGAGGCCTTTATCCAATGTGATAATACTGGACCCTGCCAACCATAATTGCTGTATTGATATTTTGAGCAGCGCTATTTAAAGCCTTGTTCCATGTGCCCCTTTTATACTTTGAGCACCTGCCCCTCCAAAGGTCTCTGCACGGCCCTGCTCATTAGAGACTTTAATGAGAACTGAAGCTGATCAGAACAGCAACAGATCAATACTTACTGAACTCTGAATATCTACTCTTTAAAACATTACAGAATCCATTATTGCATTAGTTTGCTGTAAGTTCTGTCATTTCACACAACATGCAAAATCTCATTATTATTTGAGTTGATACTGAATGACATTCAGTGTATTAAACTGAACGAATGTCACTAGTTTAAAATAGAAATGAAGGCATTGTAAATAAATATGTATCAGATTGTGTTTTATATTTATAATAACACACAGAATATTGAGTGCAGTTTCCATCTTTGTCCACTAGATGTCAGCAGTAGATTTGAGGCCTTTAGTTTCAGATTCAGAGACAGTGAAGAGAAATCAGAGATCTGATCTGAAGCTGAATGAGGATCATCATGTGTCACATATGAAGCTCATCTGGATCACATTATATTACAGGATCAGTCTATCACATTATGGCTGCGTCCGAAAACTGGAAAATGCTGCCTTCTGAGGACACGTTTCAAGGTAGTAAGGCATCAAGGCACATCCGAATCCAATGTTAGCTTCACTTCCTGTCTCGTGAGATACCTTGCTCAGATAGATTTTTGAAGGAAGCATAGACGTATCCTTAGCTGCCTTTGATATCCCACAATCCTGTGCTTTCCATTCTGTGACAGTTGAGCTAGAAAAATAAAGATGGCGTCCGAAAGTTGCGTTTGCTGCACAGTTTGTGTATAAATGTACGATTTTGACCAACATATTTCAATTTTGATATAATTTCTATCGAGAAATTACTACTGTAATAATTAAATATTTGTTTAGTTCTCACCAAAGCTTGCGCTATATTGCGGTAGATCATTAAACTGTTACGCTGCTTCAGAAGTCTGTCCGAAATCAATTTCGTGAGGAACCTTCATGCACACAAATGCTGCCGTACAAGTCATTCTCTTATAAGACAGCGAGGCAGCAAGACGGCTACCTAGGTTTTCGGACGCAGCCTAAATTACAGAGTGGAGAAGTGGGCGGGGCCAGAGTGGGAGGAGCCAAATGAGATCAGGAGACACAAAACAAAAACAACAAAAGATAAAAAGAAATCATACCACAGTACACCATAAAGTTATAACAAAATATACATACATAATCAAATAAATACATGAATGTTTTGTGTATTATTTTAATACACAGGAAATTACCAGCTGTTTCCATCACTGTCCACTAGATGGCGCAAGTAGATTTTCTCAAACTCGAAATCTATTAGTTTCAGTTCAGAAACAGTGAAAAGAAACTGATCTGAAGATGAATAAAGATCATCATGAAGCACAAACTCACTGACACATTTAATGTCTGGATCCTGTTATATCTGATCCTGTTCAATCTGTTTATGAGGAAACTAGTTTTAGAGAAAATGAAAGAGCTGACAATACAAACTTCATGAACACTGGATAACTGTATTACAGCTGAAACACCATACATGACAAAGACAGATTTAACTTTAATATAAAGGTCACATTAATCAAAACTATGGACTATAATGTAAATGTTTTGGTGATTTGTAACAAGAAGCATCAAACACTTGAGAAATAGAAAAGAAGAGTGAAATATCATCTTTACAGAAACAGATTACAGTAGATTATAGACTCATCATTGTTCATGAGGTTTACCCTCTTTCTGAAAGTAAAGCACTTTATAGTGATATAATCCACAATAAATGATAAAAATGAATGGATTCAACATGATCTTTTAAGCAGTTGTTCAGATATTTGATCATTTTTGTGGCATGATCCTGATTGTGACTTTATCAATCATTCTTCTATCTCTTCTCTTCTATCTTAGTGAATTTATGTTCGTTACGCTTCATTTTCCTGGTGAAATAAACATTACACTATGTAATTTTCTATTTATTACAACAAAGTATAAATTTAATCAAGTTAGTGTTTTTGTGCATTTTTACATTTATTCCAAAATAATAACAATAATAATTTAAACAATATATATCAGCTTCTCTTTTTAATAGTCAGGAAATGAAGCACACTCATGAATATAAGAAATTGAGGTTGGGTTTAAGAGATTTTTATCACATGTGACCGGAGGCATCATTTAACCACATATGGTGAACCATGGTTAAAATGTCATGTGACGTGTGTGTTGATCACAGCAGGCGTATATTTAGTTATATGTAGTATAGTTACTTCCTGTGGTTTCTCAACTGAGGATGTGTTTGATGAACACCAAAGCGTCGTGTCAGCTTGTTTTTATAGTCCAGTGACTTTAATAAAGAGTTTGAATATTTTATACCTGATGTTTTAGACATCATGAATCTACATAGACAGTTTACCAGGTTATGGTTTTCATTAGTTATACATTAACAAATTTGTTGCAGTATTAATTTTTGTAAGTAATTGTTCATTGTTAGTTCATGTCAATTAATTCTTTCATCTCAAGATCTTAATACTACAATAAAACCATATAAAATAAATCTGCCAAACAAAATACAGCCTTCTTTATGAGGGTTAAAACATTAAATCAAAGATAAAAATAAAATCAACACGCTGTCCTTTCTGTACAAAGAGGAGAAAAGAAGAGTACAAAATAAACAGCATTCATCTCCTACAAAAGAATGAAAAGATGATTAGTAAATCCAGTAACTCTTTATAACCACATAACACCCCTGCAAGAGACTTCTCTGACTAACTTCTAGAGTCTCTCAGCCATTTAAACCTCCTCGCTTGATGAAACAGAACTGTAGTTGAGCCTGGTTGAGCAAAAAAAAAAACCTCAAGATCTTGACATCCTTCCTTTGTCACTCATCACATAACCGACATAACAAACTCAACGTGCATAGGATTTTTGTATTGAACGTAACTCTGGATTAAAATGTCATAGAGAAAAGGGGGTGGGCTTATTTCACTCAGGCAACCAATCATCAAGTTATCAAGCCACACCCTAGCAACTACTGTATTTAGAGCACCCTAGCAACCCAAGAGCACATATCTTTAAAACTGAATGTCACAGAGACACTGGGGTTTGTTTATATCATTTATATACCAGCAAGCAGCCTTTGGAGTACTCCCTAGCAACCAAAGAGTACCCTAGCAACCATTTAGCAAAACCTATATTTCTGCATCAGAACATCATATAGGCACTTTAGCTATGTTCATTATTCGTTCTAATGTGTCAGGGAGACATTTTTAAAGGGGTCATGAACTGCGCTGGTTTATTGTTTTATAATGTTTCCTGGGGTGCACTTATAATGGTTAATATGCTTTTTACATCCAAAATTGCCATAATTTATAAATAAAAGGCATTTTTCCTACCCTGATTTAAATATTTGAACGCTCTGTTTTAAGGGTGTGTCTCTGTGAGACTTCAGTGTAAAAGCCCACTTCTGTGATTGGCTGACACCTTTGCATATGAAAATATTACTCTCTCTTTTAGCATATTTTTACTATTACAGCTCTCAAGGTTAACTAATCGTGAAAAATGCTGCATTACATTTAGATCTATGGCATTATATTTAGATCGTGGCATGAAAGGTTGCAGAGATGAACGTAGTCGATCACAGACATGATGTTGAGCTCATGAAAGCAGTGATTCGTCACTGAAACTCAATTTCTGTACACTAACAAATGTTTTCATCATCACTAACAGTGCAAACGCGATATAACTAAGAGATTCATCGAGTAAAATGGGAGTTTTTGCGCGTCAGTCACTGATAAACTCGCGCTGTATGATTGACAGCTTCAGCACGCGCTGCTCCAACGATTGCAAAGGGAGCTTTCTTTGAGCTTTCTTTATATAATTTAATCACCGTTAAATAACAGATTATTTTCATCCTGCTAAGAGAATCAAGGTGAAGTTGATCGTTTAGTCACTGATTTGATTTACTGACACATAGACTGCACAGTATTTCATAATCCTCAACGGCATGTTTATTGTTTGGTAGCTCGATCTTGTTTAGCACCACATATGTTACTTATGCATGATTCAGTGGGCGGGGCTAAACAGGCAGGGATGAAGTAGGCGTTGATCTTCTTCTGCGGAGGCGGTGCTTGCTGCCCTTTGACGTCATAGATCCCCATTTTGTAAATCCTGTTGTTTGCTGGGTCTGGTGTCAATTAAAGCTTTTATTGGACTAACAAGTAAGTTTTTAGCTCTAAAACTTACAGGATATACTTAAAGTATGATGACCTCTTATATGTCAAAAGCTCAAGGAAAATTTGATTTCATGACCCCTTTAAAACTCTAATCAAAATAATATCATACCCTCTGTTGTCTCCTTATTAAAGGTGCCCTAGAACCCTTTTTCACAAGATGTAATATAAGTCTAAAGCCGAGTTCAGACTGCACGATTTTCAAAGTAGTCGGGTCACTGTTCTTTTCACACTGCATGACTATCTTGGCCAGCATTCAGTCGCTGCTGCGTTCACACTGCACGATGGATCGGCGACAGAAGGTTTCACACTGCATGACTTTACAATAGGAAGAATCGCCGACAACTCTGTCTGGCACGCAAACTACGTTTCACAACCAAACACACGCGAGACCTGACAAGGAAACAACGCGCGCAAGACCAGAGTTCTCACGTGAGACTGGCCCTGCGTCTCAATCAGCTCCCTAGCTCCCTAGGTAGTGAATCAGTATATAATGAAAGTGAATGTGGCTGATACCCTCATCAGTGCCCTGACTACTGAACTAGGGAGCTGATTGAGACACACGGGGATTATTATTAAAAATATAGTCCGCAAGAAGCTTGAAATATGAATTGCCTGTGCGCTGATTTGCAGCGAAAACAATACAAAGAAAAGAAGAATATGGAGGAAATGTTTGGGGAGACGCGAAGTACAAGGATTGTGTGTTCTGCAAAGACAGTTGGAGCTAAATACATAACTTTTCAATGTGCTGCTGTTGCGGATGGTCAAGCAAATGTTTGTGCTTTGTTTCTGTTTGATAGAATTGTAATGTTTATGTGAATGAAGCCATGCTTGCTGATATTGTGGTCTATAACTCCTCCCCGAACTCCCCGCTGCTCTGTATCTTGCTCTCTCATTGGCTGTCGGTCATCGCCGATGTAGTTTTCAGTCAGATCACTTTTCACACTGCAGGATTTTGAATCGCCGACAGGTCCAGATATTTAGCATGCCAAATATCTCACGGGTGTTGGCGACTCGTCGGCGATTCTCTCAGATCGCGTCTTTGCTCATTCATTCACACTGCGTGATTGTCACTCGCGTGAATGAGCACCGATTTGCCTGTGATTTCGGGCATTTGTCGGCGATTTCTCAAAACCTGTCGGCGAGCCAAAATCGGGGCTAAAATCGTGCAGTCTGAACTCAGCTTAAGGTGTCCCCTGAATGTGACTGTGAAGTTTCAGCTCAAAATACCCCATAGATTTTTTATTATTCATTTTTTTTTAACTGCTTATTTTAGGGCATAATAAAAAATGCGCCCATTCAGCGTGCTTCCCCTTTAAATGCTAACATTTCACACTGTTGGAGAGATTTATAAAGAATGAAGTTGTGATTATGAATTACAGACTGCAAGTGTTTAAAAATGAAAATAGCGACGGCTCTTGTCTCCGTGAATACAGTAAGAAACGATGGTAACTTTAACCACATTTAACAGTACATTAGCAACATGCTAACGAAACATTTAGAAAGACAATTCACAAATATCACTAAAAATATCATGATATCATGGATCATGTCAGTTATTATTGCTCCATCTGCCATTTTTCGCTGTTGTTCTTGCTTGCTTACCTAGTCTGATGATTCAGCTGTGCACAGATCCAGACGTTAATACTGCCTTTCCTTGTCTAATGCCTTGAACATGGGCTGGCATATGCAAATATTGGGGGCGTACATATTAATGATCCCGACTGTTACGTAACAGTCAGTGTTATGTTGAGATTCGCCTGTTCTTCGGAGGTCTTTAAACAAATGAGATTTATATAAGGAGGAGGAACAATGGAGTTTGAGACTCACTGTATGTCATTTCCATGTACTGACTCTTGTTATTCAACTATGCCGAGGTGAATTCAATTTTCAATTCTAGGGCACCTCAACTTCCTGTCTAGTTCCCGTATATACCCTCAATCTCATGCACTCTTTTTGCAAACCTCTAAACACATTCTGTCTCACTAAAACGCTTATATCACACTGTGCTGCAGAACAGTAAACACAAGCAGCAAAAGATAAATACAACTTCATCACAGTTGTCATCATTTACACACAACAGCTCTAATTGTTCTAATGATGTGATCAAACCAACTGTACAGAATATGAGTTGTTCAGAAGAGAGCAGGAGAACTGAATGATGATATGAACAAGAAGAGGAGGAGGAGGGAGAGGAAGAGCAAGGTGTGAAAGTGTTGACAAGACTAAATCGAGAGGGTTTTTCCTCATCATTTCCTGTAATGTGAACACAGTGAGAGTAGTGTATAGGGGCGGGTCTATAAACACACAACTAAAACTCCTTAGTTTTAATTTGACAGTACATCTCAGAACTGCGTCGATGTTTCCTCTTTTTTGCTCTTCACAAGGTGATTAAAACACTTTAATATTTATTTTGTGAAGATTCTATTTATTCATTTATTGATTATTGAAGTTACAGTACTGTGGATAAATGTACTAATACATTTTAAATGTCTGACTGTTTATCTTGAAGTGTTTTATTGCTGAACTGGAACTGATGAAGTGTAATTTACTGTCATGTTGTGATGAGAAGGAAAGAGAGGAAAGTTCTGGATCTGATTATCAGTGTTGATCTTGTGTAAATGAAGACAGAATGATGTTCTGGTGAAAGAGATCTGTGTTCATGCAGCTGAGAAACATGATTTAAAGTGACGCTCGACTTTAACAACTACAAAAATACAAAAACCAATTTACAAAATCAGCTTTCTGTGATTCCTCCGTCCTTGTTTCCTTTCCTTATATCTATAGAGGGATGAAGAAGAACATGAGGAAAGACTGATGCTGATGGTTAATGTTTACTGCACTTTATTTTCCAATTCTGTCATTCTTTCAGCTGAACATCTTCATGTTCTGATTCTACATTAATCTGACTTTAATTAAACTCTGTGTGTGATTGAACAGATTCAGAAAATCACACATCCAGAAAACTGCTGGAGCCTCAGAAATCACAGAGCAGCAGAAAACAAGAAGACAGAGAGAGAAATGGAGACACAAACCAGTGAATCACAAGAGAAAAGAGGACAGAGACTAGAGAGACGTCACAGTATGGAGGGAATAATGCCAGACTGTGAGTGTTTGATCATTACTGAACTTGCTATAGATCTACTATTATTATTTTTACACTTTATGACACGTTCAGAGAGATTCATCACTTTCTGCAGTCTGAATATTGAATAAGTTTACTGAAAGTTCACAGATGTGTGATTGTGTTTAACTGACAGAAAGTGTTATAGATTGAGAACATAAAAACAAACCCAAAACAATGAGATAATCTGATATATATTTGTGATTTCTAGTGTCATGTGATCCAGATGATCCTGTAAAGATTGATTCTGATGTCAAAACTGAGGAGAGATTCTCTCATCAAAACCTTCATCATGATCTCAAGAACACACAACATCACTGATGAAGAGCTGAACATCATCATCACCATCTACATCATCACTGTCTTCATCATCATCATCATCATCATCATCTTCATCATCTTCACAGACTCGATCCATCTCCTGGATTCTGGAAGCTTTTATACACTAAGACTGAGGGTCGGTTCACACGACACTGCTGTTCATTTACATGACAATGGTGTTTTGTGTTCCTAAAAATGCTAACATTTGAAAACAGGTTTCAAAGTGCAAGTTTTTTTTAAAAATGATGCTTTTATCATCTCTGTGTGAACTATTGGTGATCTTTAAACAGAACTGAATCAACACTGAACTGACTTCAGATGGTCAATAACATTGTCTTAAATTGTGTTTTTCAATTGAAATCAACTCTGTCTCAATCTGTACTGTATTTAGAGCTATAAAAATTAAGGTTACTTAATTTGGACGACAGGGGCAAAACAGGTGTACCCTTGCATTGTTTGCCCCAGAAATGCAATTTCTGATACAGATAAATAAATGTAGTAAATTTTTACAATATAACCAATTTATCTTAGATTGTGTGTGTCTGTTTGTGTGTGTGTGTCTGAGTATGTGTATCAAGGGTGATTTAAACATCTTGTATTGTTTGCTGTTGAATGAACTGAATGTTAAAAGCACTAAACTGAAAGAAGATCAAACTGTTGTGTTTCAGTGATTACACCAAATCTTCTCATTATATATCATGTGTTACATTTGCAGTCAGTTTGTAGAGTTTTGTAAATGTTCACCTTTTTTGTGAAAATAGTCCCAACTCTTGAAAACCACATTGTGATTTCATACATATAAAGGTAAAACATTTGTTGTTTGTTTTCGCTTTTAAAGATTTTTTAATGATGTAGACCACAGATTCAAACTCGAGTGTCTAATAGCAAAAGGATCAGATCTTCAGATGTTGTGTTAATTTGACCTGTTGCATATGTTAATGTTTCAGACCACACACACATCATCAGCGCAGATCCCAGATCAGCAGTGGGTATTTCCGTCTCTTCAGCTCATCACGAGGTGATTTAAACACCTATCATTAATTGTCTTGTTATGAGCTTTTCTTTAAATCAGAACAAAAATTTGTTTTTATAATAATGAAACTGAAATGTAGCTTTTATAGAATTGCTTACACATTAAGTGTGTATCTTGAGGCTTTTAACATTCACTCATGTACCAAATCTCCAAAGTCTGCAAAATTCTCTGTTACACACAAAAATGTAACAGGAAGTATCTTGATTTCCTTTTTCAAACACAACCAATCAAAATGACACACTGATTCTTCAGTGCCTCACACTAACTCCTCACATGCACAAACACTCATTGCTTTACTGAACACCAACCAATCATGGCTTTAGAATAGGCCTATAAACAGGCCAAAGGTCAAGTTATAGGTTTGAACAACTTTTCTGTTGTCTACTTGCTTCCATATTCATCATTTCTAAACCCTATTGAGGAAATTTTTCTCCACGTGGTGCTGGAAAGTGCATGATCGTTGTCCCTATGTCAACACAACACTTCTCCAGGTAATGGAAGAGGCATGGAGACACTGACCCTGCTTCCATCCGAGGTTGGATACACAAGAGAGAACACACACACATGTTGGGTTTCCATGTTGTATGGGGTCTCTCCATAGGCATGATGGTTTTTATACTGTACAAACTGTATATTCTCTCCCCCTACACTAAGCTTATCACTAGACCCATGATAGAAAACATTCTGCTATTTTAGATGTTCAGAAATCATCATTCTGTATGATTTATGTATACGCCTGTTTCCTCATGGGGACTTAAAAATGTCCCTATAGCAGGACACACATACGCACCATTCCTTTGGATGTTTCTTTTTTTACATGGTTGATGTATTTATTTTCTTTCATATACTGTGCAATACTGTATTCACAAACACAAATGCTTACAGTAAGCGTGTTTGAATTTTTCAACATCTCTCTACCAATTACTTTCTATCTTGTACAGAAATGTACATAGCAGCTTATGAAAGAAGAGCTTTAGGCTTTGAATAACTGTGTGTATGATATATCCAAAAATAAAATATTATGGCAAATGATTGCATTTGAGATGTGTTTATGATATGTTTAATGCAGTGTTTCATTTAGCAAGAGATGTGAGGCATTTTGCATTTTGTGTGTGCAATTCTTGGATATGTGTGTAAAGTTTTGAAAAAAGAGACAAAGTTTTGAAAATGTGTATAAGCAGTTAATTTTGTAAATATATACTGAATATTACAAGTCAATTGACTTTATTTCTAAAGCACTTGCAGTATAGATTGTTTCACAGCAGCAAATTCAGTAGTAAATTTAGTAGTAAATTCAGATTCTGCTGTGAATCAGCTCTAACAAACCAATAGTGTCATTATTGAGCTCAAGTCATTTCAGTGTTAATTCAGTTCAGTTCAATAAATGTAAAGTTCCTCTATTGTGCATTCATACTGTATATACTGTAAGAATTGAAAATATCTAAAGATATTTTAAAATGAACAAAGACATTTGCTTTGCTGTTTCAACCCCCTCTCTCTTGCTATAAGGGCCATTTGGAAGGCACAAATGTATTGATTGTGATGAAGTCCTGTCAGCCAACATGTGTGTACATCGGGGGTCAACAAATGGTCACACCTTTAGTACAGTGGAGGAAGTTTTAATCTTCTGATTGGTCAGTTTGAATGTCTCACATTTGAGTTTTGGTCACATGGTCAAGGAAGGGATAAAAGAAGATTGTAATGGTTGCTCTGACTCTCCTTTGATACTCTGCTCTTCTTGCTTTGATTCTTGGCTTTTCTTGGGCACTCTCTGGTCCTCTCTCTCGCTCTCAGGTAACTTTTTCATACATGCTGCGTACGATTAATGGTATATGATTTTATCATCTCATACATCTATTTTGTAATTATTTTAAGTGTAACCATAATCAGATATTGTCATTAAACCATTTCAGTTACAAATGATGTGCTAACTAGTTTTGATTTAGTATACATTAAATGTGCTCCATATTGCAATACAATATCATCACACTATAGCAACGCTCTCCCACATATTTTGCTATTATAACTGTGCTTATTTCCGTCGTTGGTATAAGTTGCAGTGGGTGGTAATAGACAAGAAATGTACAGTTTTCTACCACTTGCTGATAAAGTTTCTTAGTCGCTCGGCAAACCTTACAGTCTGAGCCGCTGTAGGAGTTCCACCCTTACAATACAGTGTATTTGTGCACACATATGTGTGTGTTAAACTCCACTGAACACTGAACAAGAGAAAGACACAAGATAGTGTTTTACATCCTGCAATCCTGATCAAACCCATCTAAACCAGCTAATCAAGGTCTTCAGAAACCTCCAGTTGAAGTTTGGAGATAAACGCTGCATGACACTGATCCTTCAGCAGCAGGATTGGACACAAACAATCTGTGCAGTTTGTTTATATATGCTGAGATATTCACCCATTTTTCCACTGACATTGTTGAATTGCAAGGCTGCAACTCAGTAATGATTATGAAAATCAAAAGATCATTTGATAGCATCTCTGCATCCTGTCTGAAGATGTGAGCTACATTTAGTGAAGACTGATGTTAAAATGACACTGATGGCATCAGAAGAACATTCACAGTCTCAAACACAAAGAGATGCATCAGTGTGTAATCTGTGTGCCGCCTCGATGGAATAAACACCTACAACAGAAACTGGCTTTAACCACAGTGCACAGCTCAGTGATGTTACTGATGTACACTTTATTTTTCAGTGCTTTGATGATCATGCCTTATGAATCAGCTTCAGTTTCAGGAGAAGAAAATTTCTCACAAACACCAACAGGAAAGCACAGAAATGCCGAATCTAACTGTGGTTGTGTGGTTGTGTGGCTGCAGCAATGGGAGGAGCCAGAAACATAAACCCCCTAGAGGCTCCGCCCATTCACACTTATTAGTGCATTACTGCCACCTACTGCTGAACACACACACTACACATTATTACAATAAATATAATACATTCCTAATGCTTGTAGACTTCCCTTTATGTTTTATGTTATTTATTCATATAGGCATATACACATATACACAAAAACAGTATTGTATATGATATTATCCTCTTATCCTTACCTTTCTACATTTTTAACACGTAAGTGATGATATATAGCTGCTCTGTGGCTGCTGTAACCCAATGCCTTTTAAATTCACACAAACAATAATATAAAAAGTGCTATCATTAAAAACACTATGTAAATATTGTTATACAGCATGTTGTATTGTGAATGTCATGTAACAGCACATTTTTTAACATTTGCAAACCAGTAAGTGCTTTCCTATAAATCACTGTATTTATGATATTGATCACTGGATTCACAGTTAAACTTTTACTGTTTTACTGTCAACAAATTACATAATGTCACTGTGATACAGAAAAGTTAAAAACAAGACTATTTTACAGCAATATAAAAATAAAAAAGGAGATTAGACAGAACACATGCAACACTGAATGAGGAATAACAGCAGTCTTTATGATCCAGGCGACTCGTTCAGGTGGTTCTCAGTGACACTGGAGCTCTGTCAGTGTGAACATCAGTTCTTGGTCACCTCCCTGTCTAAGGCTCTTCTTCAGTTTGGCCGCTCTAGTCAGTGTGTTCATGAATGCATAATGAACACCTGTTTATTAACAGAACATCCTCTGTTTAATGAGCTGAGTTAATATATGTAATTTAATAAAATTTTATTTTGGAGGTTTGCGTGTAATTAATCTGCCATGGTGAAAGTATTTATATGTTTTCTGTGTAATTTATGAAAAACAGCAGCCTGAAGACATTCAGTAAACACACACACACTTTGATGAGGAACACATCTGACCGTTCCTTCATGCAAATAATAACGATCATCAGTTCCAGAGAAAGAGTTTAGTGTTTCTCTCAGTTAAAAGATCTCAATCTCACACATCAGAGATCTCAGAGACTCTTTCAGCTCATCACGTTATTAAAACACTGGTATCTTTTATCTCTGTTTTTACTGATTTTAAATTGATGTTTGCTTTAGTGACACTAATGTAAATCTGTATTGCACTAGAATCACTGATAAATCAATAAATAAACTGCTTCCAAATTTAGAGATTACAAAATGCAAAAAATATAAATACAATTAAATATATTTAACACTGAATTAAGAATCTGAGATAAAAACATGTCTGCACAGAGCAGAACACAATACAAATGTATGGCACTGCAGCCCAGAGATTTACATGCACAGTTTATATTGTCTGCACGACTGTCTGATTTTGAAAGGTAACCTATCTTACCTGATAGCCTTCAGTAAAATAACTTAAGAAAACGATTCATAAAACATTAATATCAGTTGACCGTATGTTTCCTTTCTTCACTGACAGATGAAAATGAAAAGACTTAAGATAAGCTTAAGATAAGGAGAAAGAGTGAAATCATGAATGATGGAAACATGATTATAAACCTGCAGATGAGACTGAAGCGTAATAAACTCCAGCAGCTGCACATGAACGTCTCTCATTTATTAAAACATCAGTAACAGATGAACTGAAGCGGTTCAGATCAACAAGAGCTCAATACTGAATACTGCAGTTCGTTTACGTGTCTTTGGTGCGTGTTGATCATTATATATCATTCGAACCGCACCAGAGTTCATTTTCAGCAGACCAGGGTTCAGATGGCAGCGTTCACACTTATTCAAATGAACCGCATTAACAGAGCGATCGCACCAGAGTTAGTTTAAATCCAATCAAACATGCCAAGTGTGAACACAGATTTAATTACTTTACACTTCCAGTCTTTCAGCTCAGATCTTCAACCTTCATGTTTTCATATGACCTTCTTTCTGTTGCCAGAGACACTTTCTGAATGACATAAAAATAATGTTTTTAAGGTCTTGAATTGTTATAAAAACAACCACAATATCTATAACAGTAGAAACTGTTAACAAATGTTGCACTTTAAAAATAAATACATAAAAAATAAAAATACAGTGTGCCACAAAAGTGGTTTGAAACAACATATGAGGGTGAGATATTTTTATTTTTGGGGGAACTATCCCTTTAATCATGTGGTCAATATCAGGAAATGAGACATTAGTATTTTGGTCTAATGTATGAACCTGCACTGATTCTTCATCTGTTGCAAATATAAATTCACTAAATAAACAATTTAAACTCTTTACTTTTTTATCCATGAGCATATCAAGCTCATATATCATGTGATTCAGATCATAGTCTGTGATAAAGCTGGTTCAGGGTTAATGTTTAAACACCACCTGACATCTTTTGACGTCTTTTAACCAGAAGTTAATTAACCAATTAATGGACTGGAGATGATGTGTGACGGACCGAATCTGAAGATTCAGAACAACTGAACAACAAAAACCAGGAGAACAGAGAGAAAAACTCACAATCTGAAGAATTAAAGAAGAGAAGATCCATGATGTTTCATCAACAGGACAGTGTGGATCCAAAAAGACCAAACTGTGAGTATTTTACCATCACAGAGTTTGAGTTCATCTGGAACTGTTTATAAAGATTTATTAAATGATCTATAATCTTTATTTTCTGCAGTCTGTCATGATGAAGCTGTAGAGAGTCATTCACTGACAGATGAAATATAAACCACTGACAGAAACTACTGACGTGTGCAGCTGGAACTGATGGAAAATGAGCTTTAATGAAGCAATAATCATAATAATAATAAAGGACACAAACGGGACAGAGATGTTGGATGAGACTACATCATCCCAGAGACTCTTACAGGACGAGCGGAGCGAAGGAGGGATGAACGGACCTTCAAAAGTGTGTTTTTCACAGACATTTGACCTGTAAGAACATTTCATTTGTGTGATTTATGTGAATGTGAGAGATCTATACTGAAAAATACAGTCACTGCTGAACCTTTGTGTGTCTGATCTAAGAAAGAAAAGAAAATCACACTGAAAAACAAGATCAAACTGAAAGTGAAGTGGATTTTATTTCAACGGTCAATCAGTGCTAAAGAAAGAGCAGTAAACTACGCCATCTGGAGGAGAATATGAGCGTGTCAAAGTGTCATAATCATCAGTAATACTGTAATTATGAATGTTGATATCAGTGAACACTGATCTGGATTCAGTTCAGATGTTTGGATCAGAGAACTGAACTGGATTCAGTGTGGAATCTGAATCTGTCCATCAAATCATATTCAATATTGTAAATCACTTTATAAGTTATCTGTTTATTTATTATTTTTTACTGCAAAAACCATTCAGTGTGTGAAAGATCATGTGTGAATCAAAGTCTGTTTCTACTGTATATCTGGAACACATGAATCAGTGAAATAAAGAAATGTAATAAATGGATGAATGTAGAAGTCTACAATATTTTAAAGCATAATATTTCATTATTGTGTGTCAGTTATTGTGATGTTTGATGTGTTTGTTACGCTGAATCTGGAGCAGAGATCACATCAACATCTCAGAAATAATCCAGATCTACATGAAGGACTTCAAACCTGCACTGTTTTGACCTTTGACCCCTGTAAAACAGTGAAGTGTCGCCCTCTACAGGTGATCATCAGAATCACAGCAGGTGAGTCTCGCACTGGTCAGGAATACGATCTCATATTCACAAACTCGTCAGTCTTGGTCATCAGACAGAGGCGATTGTCTAATATTCTAACATTCTAGAGGCCGAACCCACTTTTGATCATTCTAGAATACATGATTTAGTCCCCATAGATCTGAACACACTGAATTAAAGTATTAAATTAATCTAATTATTCAATTATTAAGGTCAAAACTAGAATAGCCTCACAGGGACACACACAGATATTCAGGACGGCAGCGAATCAAGTGGAAAAAGAGCACTTCTAAAAAAAACATTAAATATATTAACACAACTCTGATTTCATTAACAATTTATTTTAATTCCCTCACACTCATGCAGTTGTTTTATACTCTACAGATTTCTACAGAATAATCAGTTCACACAGAAATGATGGTCTTCTTTAGTGTTTATCACAAGAGCAGGAAACAGCGAAGGAAACTCTGCCACAGTGTGCATGTTTTCTACACTGCTATTTTCAACTATCTAGTGGACAATTTGAGATTTTGGTCTATTTTTACTCTAATGGAAAGAAACACATTTAGATGGTGTTTGTTTTAAGCCTACTACACCCGTCTCTTTGCATCTGTAGATTTTTTCTTAAATTAACCAAAACAAGCTACTTCAGATTTAACCGCATCAAGAGTCTATTCCCCTGAAATGTATTATAACAAATGCCTGCAGAGGGCGCCAAAAGCCTGGTGATTGTTGTTGTTACACCACATGATCAAATCCTTGTTTTTGGCCAAACATCATTTAATCAGTAATAAGGTACGAGAGGCTGTGCTGTATCGTGAATAAGTCACGGCTGAAGGGCGTTGTTAGGCACGACGCGAGGCAGAGTAATCCCTTCAGCTGACTTATTCACAATACAGCACTAGCCTTGAGTACCTTAATGCTTTTATAAAACAGTTACCACACAATACAAATATTAAAGCCAAAAATATGTATCAATGCAACTTTCATGAAATAAACTTTTTCTAAAAGCCTTCCTTCTGCTGGGAAAAAATAGTCCCTGACCGTGAACAGCAACAGAAGTTACATTTTCACTCCATTAGATGGCGACAAAAACTGTGTTTATGAGTGTGTCAGTCAGTAGCGAAGACCTTTACATTGAAAAGACTGAATTGTTTAGAAAACAAGAACAAGACTCAACTGACAAATGCTTTGACTAGTGCTGTCAGTCACGGGAAAACCCCTTAACTGTTAAAAGGACAAGATAATACATCAGACATTTAAACAGATGTTTTATCATGAACATAGGACTGACCTGAAGGAAAACACTACATCTGAATGCAGGTAATAAACTCGCTCACTTGATCTCTTTCTCACAATACTCTTCTACATGATACAGTAAGCTTCAATGAACAATATCAGATGAGAACATACAGTTTACGTTGCTAAGAGTGGTTGCTAAGGGTGTTGTGTAGTGATACTCAGAACCGTTGAGTGAAGCGGTCATAGCCGTATTTTATCGTTTTATCAGAATCAAGGACAGAAACTAACCATTTTATAATTAAAAATATAGGCTAATATTAATTTAAATAATAATAATAATAATAGGCCACTTCTTTATGACAGAAATGCTACAGCCACTGTAATGTCTTGAACAAGAATATGTGGACATCAAAATACAGAGCGAGGGCTTAAACTTTTATTGATGTATTCTCCTGTGTAAGCATAGATTTAAGAATGATAGCATCAATGCTGTATTATGATTTTTTATGGTTTTAATAAATCGTGCATCCTTAGAAAAAGGTCTAATAATGTGGTTCATGGATCCACGTCCACAGAATGATCCACTTCCGGTACTGATATCTTTACCATGGTTCAAAACACAATGCATAGCACATTAAAATAATGAAATTATAATAAGACATAAATTGTATTAGTATCAAATCAGGCAGATGTGTTGCTGGTGGACAAATTATTAACGCGGCGTTAAACACGTAGGCTAGAAATAATCTCACCCTTCAATAGCCAAAACTTTCACATGTTTGTGAACATACATATAAGCTACCTGAAAGTGATGCACGGGAAAATGTTTTTTTTTTTTGCTTCATTGCCAGATAGCTGTTGTCTTTCCCAGGTGTCAGGCAGCAGCACATGAGGTGAGACGTGCTCGCATGCAGGAATGAATGCCGTCACGTGTGTTCACCTCAAACCCCCTTGATGACTGTGTGCTCGTGTCTGCAGCCTCGTCTCTGTACCTCCTTGACTTCTTGTTTTTTTGCTCACACTTTTGCTATTATTCTCATGCTAAGACTCGTTCCAAACTGAACAGCCCATCAGATTTCTCTCTCCCTCGACGGCCCGACGCCGATTCTACATACTGAATAATCCCCGAAAAAACCAGACAGTGTCCGACTAGAGCCAAAGGTGCAGAACACACCAGGAAAACTTAGAACTGATAGGAAAACACAACCTGAAGCTTTAGATAAAGTCACAATTACTTCAGCTTTCAACATTTCTTTAGTAAAAATAAATATTCTCAAAGCCATTGATGTAGGTGTGATGCCCACTAAAGTGTATCACATTTGTGGTAGTTTCTGTAATTTTATAATTAATGTTTTGAATATTTGTTTAGGGGTAATGAACCTGTTTCCACCTTCCTTTCATTAAAATATTTTAAATAGAGGTCAGGAGTAATTATGAAGTTCGCCAGCAGAGTGTAGCGTGGCGCTTATTGTGCTCCATGGGGCTTTACGTCAGTTTTGTCCGCTTTGCGGTTTCTCTCTTTCTGCTGAGCGAGATGAAAACAGACGCAGAGTTTGCCCTGTGTCATTTATTTCTTCTGTTTCCAGGTTGGTGGAATAGTAACTTAAGCTAAGTACCTGAAGTGTAATATGTTGGCATGTCGCTGAATGTTTTAATGTCCGCTAGTAAGGCTGTTTTATGAATATGTGGACATATATACATATAGCAGTAGTCGCATTTTCGCGCATGTTAATGTCACCTGTTGCTACCATATTCACGTTGGACAGAGATTTATTTTTAGCTCCTTGAACATTTTTGTAAAGATTCAATACTTTTGAAATGTATGATATTGTGTAAAATGTTAAAAAAGCAAATGTTAAAGCTGAGTTTATGTAATGGTTAAAGCCTAATGTTAAAACAAATGTGATATATTTAAAAGTGGTAAAAAAAAATAAGTTAAAAATCTGTCAGCTCAAGCATTTTAGGAAGAGTAAGAAAATTACTTTATCTGGAAATGTAAAATTGCATTTAGGAACAAAATGTAACCATATGTAAGTGATAACATACACTGTTTTATTTTTAGCTGGAAAGAGACAACTTACAGGGTAACAGTGGTTATTGTCATTGTGATTTATTTAATCACACAAAACTTATAACTCAGTATTTCCTGAGAGGAAAAAAAAGACAAATTGTATTTTATTTTGAAGTTGTGTTTATTTCATAGTGAAAATTGAATGTTTGTAACAGAGGAGGATTTAAATTGTGAATGTTTAATAAATCCTCTCGTTTTTTTCTCTTTCTGCTGAGCGAGATGAAAAACAGACGCAGAGTTTGCCCTGTCTCATTTATTTCTTCTGTTTCCAGAGAGAGCATATAAGCTGTTTACGTGGTGTCAGCCGGTACCTGTAACATAGGCAAAGTTATTTAAGTTGCATGTTTAAGACGGACAGTAGAAGAACATACTGTAGAAACACTGTAATATAAAGCACTGCTGTACAGAAGAGAGTAAAGAAAGGAAAGGGAATGTGGCTGGAGCGCTGATCTATAGAAGTAACAGGTTAAAAACCTTATCTAGTATCTGAGCGTGTGAATGTGTGCAAAGAGGAAGGGATGGTGGTGCTGGTGCTCAGATGCACGAGTAACAGGGTAAAAACCTTCTTGTGTGTGGGCATGATGATACCTGTGCGGAAGTGGCAGAATAAACTCCTCTCTATAAGATCAACAGATATCATTCTTTCTTATTCCCTGAATAAAGCATTGACATGGAATACAAACACTGAAATGAAACCAAAGGGCCATAAAACTAAACAGATGATGATCTAGAAGGGAAAAAGCACATTCTCTAAATTCTGGTTTGAGCAATAGTTCAGATTGTACATTAGAATACTTTAATATCTCTATTGTTCACCACAATTCTATTCAGTTTATAAGCTGTCAGAAGAGACCAAACATGATGTAGTCTTCAAAATTGTATCTATTTAATTTCTCAGGTGATGTCTTAGCTGGACTTGACACTGAATCACTGGTTGAAGCTTTTAATAAATCTTACTTTCACTTGATAATGTGAAATGTCGATAATGTCGCTCCACTTAAGTTTAGGAGGATTAAAGGTGTTTCACAGCCTTGATTAAACGACGTCACTCGCGCTCTCAGACGAGTGCAGAAAAGCTGAGCGTAAGTGGAAACGAGACAAGCTTCAGCTCTCGTGACATCGGTTTCAGATGTTTGCACAGCACTGAATCTGCATTATTGAAGGTCACCAATGATATTTGTCCTAGATTTATTGGATCTCAGTGCCGCGTTTGATTCAGTCGACCATAATATTCTTCTAAATCGTTTAGGGTGAGCATCGAGGGGACGACCTCCAGTTTTCCTCCTATCTAAAAGAAAGGACATTCTGTCAGGAAATGAACACGGAGAGAGGATCCAAGTGCAAGTAAAACAATATTTATTGACAGAATATGCTGTACAATAACTTCACTCCAAATGGGCAGTCGTTGCAGTGACTGAGGCGTGCTGAAGCAATGGCGTGCGGAGGCAGATGAACAGGGTGGCGCAGGGCTGCAGCGGGTATCAGAAACCAAGGATAATCCACCCAGATGCGGGCACAAGATGATAGTCCAGAAATCCAGGAAACGGGAAGTGAAACACGGAACACACGACACCGGGACAGCCTGCAACGAACTGACAAAGACACCATGTAGACACGCACATTAAATAGCAAACACTGAACAAGACACGGCTGGCAGCACATCACAATCAGACAGGTGGGTGACGCCCACACAATCACTCACTCAGTGCAACACACACCACAACCACACGAGGGCGAGTAAGTGAACCCATGAACCGTGACAGTACCCCCTCTCCTACGAGCGCCTCCTGGCACTCCCAGGAGAGCCTACCTGTTGATTGTAATCATCAATAAGAGAGTGGTCCAGGATGTCCCTGGCAGGAACCCAACTCCTCTCCTCCGGACCGTAACCTTCCCAGTCCACCAAGTACTGGAATCCGCGTCCCCTCCGCCTAGCGCCCAAGATACGAC
Source organism: Culter alburnus (assembly GCA_028476615.1). NCBI lineage: Eukaryota > Metazoa > Chordata > Actinopteri > Cypriniformes > Xenocyprididae > Culter > Culter alburnus. The sequence goes on along the minus strand of JAOTNS010002013.1, from coordinate 21,957 downwards.
GGACCGAATAAGTAGGTTCCCCATCTACGAGTCGCGGCGGGGGAGGAACCGGAACCGGCGGATTAATGTTAGAATGAAAAACAGGTTTAATTTTAGACACGTGAAAAACGGGATGAATTCTGCGGTACGCTGGTGGCAATTTGAGGCGGACAGTCACCGGGCTAAGAATTTTGGTGACCGTAAACGGGCCAATAAATTTGGGTGCTAACTTGTCGGCGGAGCGGAATGTTCTTGGATGAAAGCCACACTTTTTGACCAACGACGTATACGGGAGGCTTCAGCCGGTGGCGGTCGGCCTGGGCCTTGGTGCGCACTCCCACCTGAAGAAGAGTCTCTCTGGCTCTTCTCCACGTGTGACGACACCTCTGGACGAAGGCGTGAGCGGAGGGGACCGCGACTTCGGATTCCAGACTGGGAAAGGCGACAGGCCCGTAGCCGACACTGGTAACGTGTTGTGCGCGTACTCCACCCAAGGAAGCTGCTGACTCCAGGAGGAAGGATTCTGAGCAACCCGACATCAACATTCTCTCCAAATCCTGGTTGGCTCTCTCAGCTTGCCCGTTCGTCTGGGGATGGAACCCAGATGACAAACTAACAGTCGCCCCCAGTAAACGACAAAACTCCTTCCAGAATTTGGAGGTAAATTGGGATCCCCTGTCAGAAACCACGTCTACCGGGAGGCCATGGATACGGAAGACGTGATTAATGACAGTAACCGCTGTCTCCTTGGCAGTGGGTAATTTGGGCAAGGGGATGAAATGTGCCGCCTTCGAGAACCGGTCCACTACGGTCAAAATCACCGTATTGCCCTGTGAAGGAGGGAGACAAAATCTAAATCTACAAAATCTAGCGCTACGTGGGACCAGGGTCTCGAAGGGACAGACAGCGGTTGAAGGAGTCCATCAGGGGAACGATTGGAAGTCTTACCACGAGCGCAGACAGAGCAAGCCAAAACAAATTGTGAACGTCGCGAGCCATGCAGGGCCACCAAATCGTTGTTTGACCAAAAAATTGGTACGACTAACCCCTGGATGACAAGCCAGATTGGAATCGTGGCCCCATCGGATAACGTCTGAACGTAACCCCTCTGGCACAAATAACCGACTCGGTGGGCACCCGGGCGGAGGCGTTACCCCTTCTAAGGCCGTGCGGACCTTCGACTCGACCTCCCATGTGAGTGAAGAGACAATGAGTCTCTCAGGTAGAATACACTCGGGAGTGGACGGGCGCTCGGAACAATCAAAAACACGAGATAAAGCATCGGGCTTGATGTTTTTGGACCCGGGACGGTAAGAAAATCAAAACGACCGAAAAACAGAGCCCACCGAGCCTGCCTAGAGTTAGTCGTTTAGCGGATCTGATATATTCAAGGTTCTTATGATCAGTCCAGACGATGAAAGGTACCCCCGAACCCTCCAACCAGTGACGCCACTCTTCCAAAGCTAATTTGACCGCCAGCAGCTCCCTGTTACCAATGTCGTAATTGCGTTCGGCAGCAGTTAAACGATGTGAAAAAAACGTGCAAGGATGCATCTTATCATCCGCTGCGGAGCGCTGGGATAGAACTGCACCTACCCCCACCTCTGACACATCAACCTCCACCACAAACTGACGTGAAGGATCAGGGGCGACAAGAATGGGAGCCGAAACGAAGCGGCTTTTGAGGTTGGAGAATGCAGCCTCAGCTGCATCCGACCAAGGTGGAGGTCAAGGTAGTCAGAGGAGCGGCTAGTTGGCTGAAATTGCGAATAAAACGCTGGTAAAAATTGGCGACTCCCAAAAACCTCTCCAGGGCCTTGCGGGAATCTGGAATTGGCCAATCCACCACAGCCTTAACCTTGTCAGGATCCATGCGCACCCCCTCGATACAATGTACCCCAAAAATGGAACTGACTGTGCATGAAAAACGCACTTCTCCGCCTTGACAAAAAGCCCATTCTCTAACAGCCTCTGGAGCACTCGTCTGACGTGTTGCACATGTTCCTGGAGAGAAGAAGAAAATATCAGTATGTCGTCCAGGTAGACATATATGAACTGATCGACCATGTCTCTCAACACGTCATTGACGAGTGCTTGGAAGACGGCGGGCGAGTTGGAAAGGCCGAAGGGCATAACCAAGTATTCAAAGTGCCCTCTAGGGGTGTTAAAAGCCGTCTTCCACTCATCCCCCTCCCTAATGCGGACCAAATGATAAGCGTTGCGCAGGTCCAATTTCGTGAATAGAGATGCGCCCTGCAGCCGTTCAAAGGCAGAAGACATCAACGGCAAAGGATAAGTATTCTTTACCGTGATGTTGTTCAGTCCTCTGTAATCAATGCACGGCCGCAGGACCCATCCTTCTTACCCACGAAAAAAAAACCTGCCCCCGCGGGAGACGAGGAAGGGCGGATGATCCCAGCTGCCAGAGAATCAGAAATATATTTCTCCATGACCTCCCTTTCTGGATTAGAAAGTGAATATAACTTGCCTTTGGGCGGAGAAGACCCTGGAACTAAGTCTATGGCACAGTCATAGGGACGATGCGGAGGGAGAGAAGCAGCCCAGGACTTACTGAACACTTCCTTTAGGTCGTGGTACTCCTGGGGCACGTTTGACAGGTTCACTGACTCCTCCTGCAACACAGAACGAGATACAGAAGAACAAGCAGACAACAAACAAGATGCATGACAGTGCTGACTCCACTCCGCCACGGATCCCTGGCCCCACTCGATCCTGGGCTTGTGTTCCATCAGCCATGGGTGCCCCAGGACGATGGGATGATGAACAGATCTGGAGGTAAAATGACAGCAGTTCAGTATGATTACCGGAAATGATGACGGTTATGGACTCCATGGCGTGTGTGATGGTGGGTAATTTCTGTCCGTTGAGAGCGAAAACAGATATGGCACGATCCAGAGGGCGAATAGGAATGTGCAATCGTGTTGCCAGATCCCAGTCCATAATGCTTCCCTCAGCGCCCGAGTCGACCAGAGCCTGGCAGGTGTGATGTCCCGATACCCACTGCAGTCTCACCGGGAGGAGCATCACAGACGAGGACTTATCCAAGGCTAGACCGCCCGACAGTAACCTCGGTCCTACTGCCGGACTTCTGTCCTTTACTGGGCAGTCCTTAAGAAAATGTCCAGCTCCACCACAGTACAAACAAAGTCCTTTTTCCCTCCGGTGTGTCCTCTCCTCCCGGGAGAGCCAAGCTCCCCCACCTGCATGGGCTCAGGATCGAACGGGGGACCGACCGTGTTCTCTCTGCTGATCCCCACGGCAACCAGTTCCTCGAGACGCGCTACAGGCTTCCTGTGTTCAGCGCGTTCGTGCAAACGGCCATCCACTCGCAGCGCGAGCTCAATCAGTCCGTCAAGAGTGGTGGGTAGATCCAGTGAATAAATTTCTTGTTGAACACGGTCGGCCAGCCCATGCAGGAACACATCCCACTGCGCCTCCTCGTTCCATTACATTCCGCCGCCAGGGTGCGGAACTCAATGGCGTAGTCGGAAACAGGTCGAACTCCCTGCCGCAGGTCCGCGAGCTTGCGAGCAGCCTCCCGTCCCGCCACCGAACGGTCGAACACGAACGAGGAGCAGCATGGATTGTTGTTTTCCCACACCGCCGTTCCCCATAACGCCACTCGTCCAGTCAATAACGTCACAACCAACGCTACTTTAGACTCCTCAGAAGAGAACGTGTTAGGTTGCAGAGAGAAATAAATAGAGCATTTAGACAAAAAAGCTCTACAAGCATCAGGTTCTCCACCATACCTCTCAGGTGCAGGAATACGAGGTTCTTGTTGCGTACTGGCGGATGAGTGGGGAACGGACGGTGGGGCTGGCGCAGTGGGAGATGAAAGATGTAACCTGGGTCGAGAGCTCAGCCACCTGCCCACCAACGCTTGCACGGCACGAGCAGTGGCCATCAGCTGCTCGTCCTGCTGATCCATCCGTTGAGCGCTCTTGCTCAAATACTCCTGAAGATCCGACGACCTTGCTGGATCCATTCTTGGTCAGTTCGTTCTGTCAGGAAATGAACACGGAGAGAGGATCCAAGTGCAAGTAAAACAATATTTATTGACAGAATATGTTGTACAATAACTTCACTCCAAATGGGCAGTCGTTGCAGTGACTGAGGCGTGCTGAAGCAATGGCGTGTGGAGGCAGATGAACAGGGTGGCGCAGGGCTGCAGCGGGTATCAGAAACCAAGGATAATCCACCCAGATGCGGGCACAAGATGATAGTCCAGAAATCCAGGAAACGGGAAGTGAAACACGGAACACACGACACCGGGACAGCCTGCAATGAACTGACAAAGACACCATGTAGACACGCACAACCACACGAGGGCGAGTAAGTGAACCCATGGACTGTGACACATTCACTGTAAATCATCTTCTCTTCTACATCAGCTCAGCTGCAGTGTGGTGTCCCTCAAGGGTCAGTTTTAGGACCGTTGTTATTTGCTTTCCCTGAGCTTTATTTTTCAGAAATACAGCATATCTTATCACTGTTATGCTGACGATTCCCAATATTATTTCCCAGTGAATAGACAAAAATTGCTCATCTGAGAAAGCCTTAAATTGTTTTAAAGATATTAAACATTGGTTGGCAAATAATTTCTTACAATTAAATGAGAACCCAAGGAATCTCAGAGAGATTTTTGACTCATCTCTACTTTTCAATAAGCAGATCATTTTCATGATTCATGATTTTCATTCTTAATCTGGATTTTCTTGACCCTAGTCTTCAGATTTTTTCTTCTTTATTCCTTTCCTTCATTCTGTATAATTTATTGCATTCTGTGCAGAGAGACGTATCAATCATTTCATTACATGTCGTTCTGTGGTTGTGTAAGCCATAAAAAAAGAAACTGTTGCATATGACTTCATTGGAATTGGAATGCGTACATCTGGCATTATTCCAAAACTTTCTGACTCTAATCCAAGACCATGTTGGTACAAACTCTCAGGAATGCTGTTTATGTGTTGGCTATGATTTAGGAGGAGTTCCCTGAATTTTCCCTCATGTTGGTATAAATGCTCAAGCTCTCAGAGCTGCAGACAGTGGAGATTCCCTCCAGAGCTCATCACCGGTAATTAAAACACTTCATCTTTAATTGTTTATTAACCTATTTTACTCATTGATGTTTTTACTATGAAACTAAAAAATGTAAATCTGTATTGCACAAGAATCTCTCATACATGGCAAACTTTACTTTAATTCTGAATTGTACATTTTGCAACAGAAATGAATAGCAGAAGATGGATCATCAGAAACTGCAGGAATCAGAAAATAAAGATTCATCTGATGAAGTAGAGAAAAAGATCCCGACTCAAGCTCAACGGAACAGCATTGTTGACGACAGACCAAACCGTGAGGATCTTTTACAGCCTTAAACAGATTTACATCTACTCTCTGATGTGTGCACCAATCGATCAGTTATTGGTGATCAAACCTAAATTCAGGGCTTAATTGCAGGACGCTTGAAACCAATGGAACTGTGATATCATGGACACTAAATGATGAATTATTGGCAACTGTAAGCATTCGCAATTTCACAGATTCATGAGAGACTGTAATATGATGGTTTATTTTAAAAACATAAATATGAAATGTGTATGAAGTGTAAGGTTTGTTTCCTAGGATCATACACGGTTTCAAAGGTCCTTTAAAAATACATTTTGGGGATTGAAAGTGGTGGATCTTAATGTTAAAAGTAGGGAGTCAACTGTAACATCTCAAATTACACCAATCTTATCTCTCTCTGCATGACAGAGGACAAGCTTCTGACTCATACTTGAGAGAATTTTTCTGCAAAGACTCATTTTTGATTTTTCCTCATACTGTCTAAACCATTAATGTCTATGAATTTAAATCTGTCTTGTTTTGATTCTGTTGTCTAACATTTGATATCTTTGTCAAACATTAGCTTTGTTGTTTCTATCAGAGCAGCTTGTCACGGGGGGGTTCAGTCGCGACTCCATCAAAGTCCAGCTTAGTAAAGACATCAAAACAGATGATTTGTTCCAGTAATTTAAGAAAAGTGTTGTGTGTTCAGTTTAAATATCTATGTTTACTCTAAATATTGTAGTGTGGTAGTATAGTCCAATGGTCAAGTCTTTTGCCTCTCAATCTGGGCACCAGGGTTCATTCTCAAGCCTCCAAAATCTTCAGTGTTTATGAATCAGAAGTTGTCCTAAAGGGTTAGTTCACCTAAAAATTAAAATTATGTCATTAATGACTCATCCTCATGTCGTTCAACACCCGTAAGACCTCCGTTCATCTTCGGAAAATATAGCAATACCAAAATACAAACAATGTAGAATAGCTTGAATACAGCGTGCGTCTCCCTCAGACTGTAAACGAAGCTCGGGCAAACCAGATAACACATCAGCAGCGTCACTGCGGAGTCGTGAACGCGGATTGACAACAGACCCGAAGAGAAGACAATGCTGAATAAAGTCATAGTTTTTGTTATTTTTGGACCAAAATGTATTTTTGATGCTTCAAAACTTCTAACTAACCCACTGATGTCACATGGACTACTTTGATGATGTTTTTATTACCTTTCTGGACATGGACAGTATACCGTACATACATTTTCAATGGAGGGACAGAAAGCTCTCGGACTAAATCTAAAATATCTTAAACTGTGTTCTGAAGATGAACGGAGGTCTTACGGGTTTGGAACGACATGAGGGTGAGTCATTAATGACATAATTTTCATTTTTGGGTGAACTAACACTTTAACTTTAAATACTGCCATACTGGCGTTAGATCAACATATTTATTGATATATATTGTTTTTGGCTTGTAATAGTAGCATGGAAACTCAATATGGAACATAATAGATGATTGTTTTTTTCTAATGTAATAATAATAGTGTAATAATGTGAAAAGTTTTATTGTGTTCAGAACTATAGCCTGTTTATACTATACTGTGTTATCAGTATATTCAGTGATATAGTCCAGAGGTTAAAGTTTTTGCCTCTCAATCTGGTGATCCAGATGTAATGGATATTAAATAGTTTTAACTATATATTCTCTGGAGTTTATTGTGGTCCTCTGTGTTTATGTGAAGGTTTTACATGTGTTGTTACAGATGTAACACTGGACTTTTAATGTTTCAGTCAATATTATGACTCTAACATTACATTTGGTGACTGTTAACAAGTAGAACACAGATACACGTTACTGACATAAAAATTGTATTAAAATATTTCAGGTTTTTGAGTAATGACGACATAACCAAATTTTGTTACATTTGTCCCCGTCTCTCCTATCATTGATCATTCTCTGCCTGAGATTTCTTGATTTACAGTAAATTTTATCCTGAACTGTAACATTTATCCACTATATATATATAAACTGCATGAAAATAATAATATATTTGTGTTTTTAATTAGTAGTTTCTCGTGATCCAGACGGAGCTGTAGAGATTCAGTCTGATGTTTCAAAGAGACGCTCACAGACGAGGTGAGACACTGACTGATTATACACAGAATTAATAGATAGATCTGAACTGATGCAGAAATACTGACAGTTCTGTTCGTCTCTTCTTAGAAAGCAGCAAGAAACTGAAAAAAATAATGTGCACTTAATCTTAAAAGTGTGATTTGATAGAAGTCAAATATTTAATAAAAATAATAATTTTATACAACTGCATAATGACAATGGTACTAATAATAATATCTTGGTTTTTCATTTTCACACGATGATCCATCATGGTTTCATTTTGGCAGAAATTCTGATGTGTGTTTCACATTTTTGGATCAGACAGCAATGTTTACTTTAAAACTGAATATGAAATCAATCATAATGTACTTTTATTTTCATTTTCTTTTTTTTTTTTTTAACCCTGGTGCTCTTCATGTGTCAGTCAAAAATTATATATATTTTTTCAATTAAATAAATGTACTATATTTTTGTTTTTTAATTAATATTTATTAATCAATATTTTTTATTTAATATTTTGTATTTTTAGGGGATTTTATGGTACTAAATTATATTTATGCAGTAGTTATAATCCATTTATTCACTTTTGCAGCACAGACAAATGAAATTGTCCTTGAAGCACAGACTGAAGTTTGCTCTCTTTTTAAAGACGACACAATGCAGATTATTGCTGAAGTGAAAACAGTTTTAAAAAGGAACTTGAAAGTTATAGAATTTTATGTTTATTGTCATGAATTTACTTCAGATGGATACTGACACCATTTTCTTTAACATGTTCACACAGTTCTCATTCTCTTCTTTTGTATTCATGTAAAGTAGCCACTGATGAAGATGAAGAAAGAAAAGATGAAGAAGAAGAAAAAGAAGATGTATAGTCAGCTGTGAGAATAAGTGTTTATGAAAAACAAAGATGAATGAAGTGTGTATATTTAAATTGCAGCTTTTGTAATTTCATAAATGCAATATTGTGATATAGATTATTCTTTGATTTATCATGCGGTCAAAGACTAAACTGTTTTTTTAAATGTTTTTTCAAGTGTCTTCATGTTCAGTGTTTGATCACATCTGTACTGTTTTCATATTTAAATCACTTCTGTAGTTTTGATTTCATTTGATTTGGTTTTGTATATTTTTAAAGATATTATTTATTAGTACAGTATTCATTAGTGAATGTACATTAAAAAATTAAGAGATCAGTTCTTGCACTTTTTATGGCAATGAATATGTATGAAAGTATTTGATATTTGTAAATATATTACATGTTTTTCTGAATTTGATAGTTTTATAGTAATCTCTGATGTCATCACTGTATCTCCGTTAGAGTTGTTTAAGAATTTATAAACTTGGTCATTTTGAAGCTACAGATCTTAAATATGATGATCTTCTTGTGAAGAAACACCTTCCTAAAATATAAACATCTGTGTTTGTGAATAAAGAAATGACATTATTTCTCTCTGAAATCTGAGATGTTCAACCTTTAGCATCTTCTTGACACTGGACACCAGTTTGAAAACCTCTGCTTTAAGACATTATTTCTGTAAGATGTTCTGAAGTGCTTCTGATTTAATTCCCATCATAATAAAGATGGAAGAAAACGACTGTCATGAACTGTGAAATTCTTGGACAAGATCCGACAGGAACACACAAACTCCTCCACACATCTACTGCAGAAACTCCCTCTAAAGTCTAAATATATTTAACACTCAATTAAAAGATTCACAGTTAAAAATATAGCTGCAAGCAGCAAATCTCAACACAAACGTATGAAATCCTAGTTATCTTTATCTATAGTGAAGATTGATGTCAGAATGACTGATATGACACTGATGACACCAGAAGATCATTCAAAACTTCAGATCATTACATTATAAAAACACATTATGACCTTCATCATTTCATTTGTTGGCCTGCATTCAAACCCTTTTGATTCCTCACTTATATTCACACAGGTTTATCTACTGTAATACTTATCTCTTTGGTGAAGCCCAAATGCTTCAGCTTTAACTGAGATCGCCCTCTACTGGTCACACACATTCACATCTACCATGCCTTTATATTGGACAGATTTTACACTGTGTGCAGAATTATTAGGCAAGTTGATTTTCTGATCATATTTTTTTTCCAAGCACATTTTACCAATTCCAATCCACATCAATCTTAATAACTATTAATATTGTTTGTTATCATTTATAAGTGATATATAATTGTTCATGAAGGCTGGAAATGAAAAACACCTTATATTCAGGTGTGCAGAATTATTAGGCAGGTTTTCTTTACAGGCAAAATGAGCCAAAAAAGAGATTTAACTCAGACTGAAAAGTCAAAAATTAATACTCATGAGAAGGACGCAATACTAATGCAATACTAGAAATTGCAAAGTTAAAGCATGACTTTAACTGGAAGATCATTTTTAGTCCATCTCTGCAAGACGGACATTTCAGGATTAGAGATGGACTAAAAATGATCTTCCAAAACTGACTGCCAGATTCTGGAAGATAATCTTCAAACAGTGGTACAAGAGGATGTGGTGCTGGTCCTTCAGGAGTCACTCTCAAGCTGTCTGTCTATAAGGCCTATAAAAACCCATTCTTCATGTATTTCAAACACTTCAGCTTGTGATTCTTATTAAGAGCGGGTCATTTTTAGGATTCTTTAGCTAATCTAAGTCTCTGAGATCCTGACACCTCGCACGTCTGGAGACTCCAGGTAGGTTTCAGTTCTGGGAAATGGTGGCGCTGAAGACTAAAGGGTTCCTGATGGATTCACACTTAATTATTGACCTTAATTCTTAATTATTTTGCAGTTAACATGTGTCTTTTCTTCTCCAGCTGTTTTTGTATGACCCCGCTGACCCAATGAGCATTTTGCTGTCCCTTGGTCATGCTTTAACTTTGCAATTTCTAGTATTGCATTGTATTGCGTCCTTCTCATGAGTATTTAATTTTGACTTTTCAGTCTGAGTTAAATCTCTTTTTGGCTCATTTTGCCTGTAAAAGAAAACCTGCTAATAATTCTGCACACCTGAATATAAGGCGTTTTTCATTTCCAGCCTTCATGAACAATTATATATCACTTATAAATGATTACAAACAATATTAATAGTTATTAAGATTGATGTGGATTGGAATTGGTAAAATGTGCTTGGAAAAAAAATATGATCAGAAAATCAACTTGCCTAACTTGTACTAAACCTAAACCTAGGCTACCAAAAAGGTCTATTTTCAGTGCATATGAACAGTCAAAGGTGGCGTTATGTCACAAAAGAGCAGACTTATACAGCGAGGTTTCTGAACACCACAGCATGGAAACTGTTAGGCCTAAGTGTATGCATGTTTTTCCTGAATAAATATGATAGTTTTCCAGTAAACACATAATCAATACTGGTATTGTGTGTGTAGGCTATACAACCTTTAACATAGCATTATATGTTCCAAAACTGTTAATTGTAAATAAAATATGAACTAGATTTACATTTTAATTATTTCACAATATAAATCTGTACTGCTCCAGAAAAGAAAATCAAAATTAACATTTTCTGGATTAAAATAATCAGAAAAATAAATAAAACAATCTTGATACTTAACTGTGTATTTGTTGTACTTCCCCAAAGACAAATGAGAGAAATGTTGATTGATGTTCATCACTGAAGCTTTAATAACTAATAAACACAAACTCTCACACTGATGCAGGAATCAACATCATTCACACAGAATGAGAGTAACATCTGCTACAGATGATGAAACCCTGTTAGCTGGCTTCAGTGTTCAGAGATTACATGACAAAAATACAGTAAAATTAAAATCTCAAAGGAGTGTTTTCATTCAGAGATTAAAAGAATATAATGAATAAATTTTTTATGTAAAACAGTTTTTATGAGCGATGGTCAGTGAGAATCACCCATGATCTCCCTTACTTCTGCAAAATATAATGCAATATATGCAAAAACAAATGTACTGCTATCCCTGTTGATAAATTTTTCAGAAGTAAGAGGTTGTGAGATCATGTTGTCTGGTACTGTGTATTGCTTTAAACCTGAGTGCCAAGAAGCACAGAGGAGGAGGGCGAGGGGGTGGGGATTGTCTTGAGAGGACATTCAAGGGTCAATATGTTGACTGTGTAGTGCTGGTTATTAATAAACGTAGTGTTCATCTGAAGAAATGGCCTATTTACAGTCATTTTACAATATGGCTGATTCTCACTGACCATTCATCAAAACTGAACCCTCTGGTGATTAATATCCCACATACAGTAATGTGTGAAATTTGTACTGTTAAAGGTGAAATATGCCACAGATGTGCAGGCTTGTGCATTTTCAAATAGTTTACATCTGAAAATACTGATGGCAGCTGGTTCATGGACAATGACACAAGGACTTCTGATGTGTCATTGTTGAGAAATGAACTAAGGATTTGAGTAAGTTTCAGGTAATCACTTTGTGTGCTGTTTGTATGAATTGTTTTGAGAAATTAACTTAATGGTTTGCAAATATTATGATATGATAATTTAAGAAATTAACCAAAGCAACTGAGAAAACTGTAAATACTGAAGAAAAAACAGCACAGAAAATATACATTAAATGATTTACATTTAATAATCTATCAGAAATGTGCACACAGACCACGGCGTGTACCCGCTAAGTCTATGGGCTAAAGAGGAAGTTAAGATTTTGTGCAAATTCAGATCATAATGCTGCACTGCCAGGAAAAGTGGAACGTGTGGCTTTTGGCCATTCCGAGAATATTAATATCAGCCTGTGTCATGAGTGTCTAGTTACAATATAACAAAATTAAGGGTTTAATTAAGGCCACAGCAGATTTCACATTTCCTTACAAACCTGTAAAGATATTATTGCACATTTAAAGCCCACCTCCTGTGATCATGATTTTATTCCTTCATGTTTTTAAAAGCAAATTGTAGATATCGTAGGGTCTGATCTTCTGTTTTTTTATTATCAATATCTGTCTGAGTACTGGTACTGTTCCTGACTGTCTAACATGCTTCCCTCACTCCTTTTCTGAAGAAACCCAATCGTGCCAAGTAATTTAAGACTGATTTCCAATCTCCCGTTGCTATAACACGATCACATGAGAATGCGTATCAATAGTACGAGTTTGTAATCTCGTAGAATATATACGCCAAAATGAGTTTTGGCGTGCTTATGGTACGCAGTTTTCGCGTGCATATGATACGCTCTTTATTGTTATATGACACGCTCTTGGGTAGGATGGGGTGGGGGGTTCGTATAACGCCATAAAGTGCGTATCATATGCACGCGAAAAACTGCGTACCATAAGCACGCCAAAACTCATTTTGGCGTATATATTCTACGAGATTACAAATCGTACTATTGATACGCATTTCGTGTGATCGGGCTCCGTTTATCTCAAAAATGTATCTGTGTTATAGAAAGTTACAAAAGATATGTGTCTGTCTGTTAATAGCTGTCTGATAATGGGAATGCTGTTGCTTTGGTTCTTTTAGATCTCAGTTCAGCATTTGATTGGTGATCATAATATTTTAATCTAGACTGGAAAGTTATGTAGGCATTCAGGGTGTCGTTCTAAAATAGTTTCTGTCATATTTAACCAATAGGAAGTTTTCTGTATGTATTGGAAAACGTCTTCATTAGTACAAGGATCGATCCTTGCTCCTACACTTTTCTCTTTATACATGCTACCACTGCGATCCCTGTTTTCTAAACATGGAGTAGCCTATCGTTTCATTTATATATCTCTTTCTATGTTTAAATCAAAGCTTAAAACTTATTTTTTTTTTTATCTACCAAAATGAAAGGGTGCGACATATGAGTGTCGGTTCATTTTTGAGAAGTTCACAGAAAGGAAACCGAGACAGCAAAATTTCTTTGTTTATTTTACAAGCATGTTTTTTTTATTGTGAGTGTACAAAAATAATAGGCCTATTTAACCCTGTTTAATGACAAATAGATTTTACTGTGTGTATTTTATTTTGCTGTTTGAAGTTTTATTTTTATGTATTGTTTCTAATGTACAGCACTTTAGTCAACCTCGTGGTTGCTTTATATATGTTTTATAACTAACTAACTACATCTCTTTTCAACAGTTTTATTGAAAGCTAGTAAAGTATAACCAGGTTTCTTTTGAATAAAGAACTAAGGAGGGAAACTTCAGAAGGTGGCAATGCCAAAACAAACAAAGGTTTAACAAACTTGGGAGTTTAATTCTTACTAAGTCTCTCAAAGAAAAGAAAAATCAACAACAGAACGTACTCTCGCTCCCTATCTAGCCACAAACCAGGAGAAAACAGAATTACAAAATAAAATGCCGCCCACCTCCCTACTGTTATGTTGAGGTTGCAATATAGACAATGCAAACAAACTTCTACAAACAGGGTATTTAATAATACGAAGAAGCATGGATACAACCAACATTTAAACAACAAGAACAGACAAGGAGTGCAGGGAGTGAGTCCATTATAAAGGGTGTGCAGATGATGAAGTCCAGGTGCAGGTGATGACGAGGAAGTGAGTGCAGGTGTGGAAACAGGAGGATCATGGGAAATGGAGTCCGGGAACAGAGGGAACTGTGACACTTACAGTTCCCAAATAATAACAGCTAAAATGGTAAGGACACAGATCAGACTTGTGTGGCGCAATCAGCTTCCTGCAAGAGTGAAAGAGTGGGAGGAGCCAGAGGAGAGCAGGAGACACTTTGCTAGTAACAAGCCAATAATTGTGTTGTTCTCCTGAGATTAAAACTCTCACATCCTCATTCTCAAGCTCATTCAGCACAACAACAGCAGAGGCGTCAGACCTACAGTGGATGTTTACTCTCTTCAGATCATCACAAGGTGAATAAAACACTTTTTGCAACAAAAAAAGATACAGGTGTTTGATATACAGGTGTGTGCTTAAGTATTTTTTAAAAATGAACTGTCTCTTTAAGAGCTCTATGGTCAGACAGATGTGCTTTAAACTGAGGATTGACTTGCTTCAGTTTACACAATCATCTTGTGTCATATGCCGTTATGTCAGTGTGATTGAACAGGTACAAATGCGGAGAAAGAAATCACACATCCAGAAAACTGCTGGAGCCTCAGAAATCACAGAGCAGCAGAAACCAAGAAGACAGAGAGAGAAATGGAGACACAAACCAGTGGATCACAAGAGAAAAGAGAACTGAGAGCTGATAAATGTGGCAGTATGGGACTAAAGCCAGACTGTGAGTGTTTGATCATTTGGACTCTCTATAGTCTATATACCAGAAAGACCGGTTGGTTGTAACATGGGAGAATCTGCAATTCCTTCAATCAGGGGTAAGCTAGGAGTCCTTTGATCATTGCATTATTTATTTACCCACCTCTTTCCAAGCTGTTTTCCAGCCTTTCCCTCACTAACTTCACTCAGTCTCGTTGACTCGGATGAACGTCATTGCTAACATTGCACGAGTGCACACTGCTGGAAAACCTTTGCAATGGGCTGAACTGGAACATCCTAAGCCCTTATCACTTGTAGTCTGTTATGGATTATTTACATTTATCCCTTACAAAACTGTTTAATGCAGCATTCTATATTTATATAGATGTTTTTGTGTTGTTTTATATATATGCACAACACAATCGTTGCCTGAAAAAGCTGCCTGAAGTTTACATATGAAGACTCTGTCAAAATCGAGGGAGCGATGGTCTGTCCATGTAAACGTCCCTCGAATATGCAGATTTTTTTTTCTTTTTTAAAAAAAGATAATGTAATTTCTTTTTTACTAAATCTATATTTTGTTTAGTAATTAAAGTTTTGCAAATAAAATCATATAACTTAGATAGAAAAATGTGACAGTTTCTTTTTAATAATCTTAACATAATGCCAAAACAGTGGACAAGATGAGATAGAGCTGTTTCCCGCCAGTGTTGAGAAGAGGAACTGATGAGGTTCAAAGATGGGAAGGGCAGTCAGATGATTTGAGATGACAGCGTTAAAAACGCTTGTGTGGTCTATATGGAGGCAAAATTGTGCACTATGCTGTTCCTGGACCTGCACTCTATGGGTTAAAAACACTGATTTTTCACCATTGTTGTTCTGATTAAGAATATTCACACATAGACACTCATTTACAGGTTTGTTGTTGATAGATCTTCATGTTCTTAACACTGGAGTTGATGTTCATTAAGCATAAATACCTCTAAAGAAGTTTGTTCTAGTAGTACTAATTCACACACACACACACACACACACACAACAGTTATTGTTTCACTCATAATGTCATAAAGTGTCACATTCAGAGAGATTCATCACTTTCTGCAGTCTGAATATTGAATATAACTTATTGAAAGTTCACAGATGTGTGATTGTGTTCATTGACAGAAAGTGTTATAGATTGAGAACATAAAACAAACCCAAAACAATGAGATAATCTGATATATATTTGTGATTTCTAGTGTATGTGATCCAGATGATCCTGTAAAGATTGATTCTGATGCCAAAACTCTCTCATCAAACCCTTCATCTGATCTCAAGATCACACAACATCACTGATGAAGACCTGAACATCATCATCATCAGAACACAGTCTGTTCTATTTCATCTTTTACATCTTTTACTCATCTGATTACAAACAGACTAATGTGAAAGTGAAAGTGAGGTAACATGTGGCCAAGTATGGTGACCCATACTCGGGTCTGCATTTTAACCCATCCAAGTGCCACACACCAGCAGTGCACACACACCGTGAACACACACCCGGAGCAGTGGGCAGCCATCGCTGCGGCGCCGGGGAGCAGTTGCGGTACGGTGCCTTGCTCAAGGGTCTCACCTCAGTCGTGGTATTGAGGGTGGAGAGCGCTGGATATTCACTCCCCTCACCAACCTGAGACTCGAACCCATGACCTTTGGGTTACAAGTCCGACTCTCTATCCATTAGGACACGACTAAACATCCAACAAAAATATTCACCCACTAGAAAACATAGATCTCTATAAAAAAATAAATCATAAATGTGTTCAACGTCCTGTGACTTAGATTAAACAGGCATTTATTATGTCACTAGGGGTTTGAGTCTCTCCAGCGCCACACAAGATCCCAGAGTGAATCTGGTGAAACATGAACCTGCACCGGCTCTAAGTGAGAGACACTGAGGCAGATTTGAAACCGCCTGATTATTTTCACGTTACCAGTGAGGATCCTCACCTCGCCACTGCACATTTTGCTCGTCTCCCTCATCAGACACAACCAATTCAAATCTTTCAGTCTTTACTAATGAGTTGAATCAGGTGTGTTAAATGAGTGAGACATGAAATGTGCAGAGGGTTTGAGATATGACATGAAACACTAACCTCACTCCAGACCAAGATGATATCAGGTGCTTCAGCTGTGTGTATATTAGTATGTTCAGACTGTCGGTCCAAATCTGATTTTTGTCCATATCTGATCAGATTAGGCAAGTGTGAACAGCCATAAATCACATGAAATGTGATTTTTAAAAATCTGTTTGAGCTACTTCATATGTGGTTCGAAATCCTGTTTAAATCACATTTCTGGAAATCCATTAATTTAAAACAACATTTGGAGGCAATAGATGCTAAATAAGGCAATTGTAAGATAGCGTTCTTTGTGTGTCACGTGTACTTGGAGCCTGTCAATCAACATAGAGCGCCACCCTCAGGCTGAATTACTGAGGAAACCTAGACCTCTGAAAGTGCGTCTGATGAGTTCAGTGTCAGGAACTAGAGACTTCAGATGACGCAAAACTCTGAATTAACACATTATCATCTCTATACTGCTCATGAAATCATTGCTTTAATGTCTTCATTGTTTCTGCGATGTTCATCTGTACATTGTATACAGATGAACATGGTATTATCAGTACATTTCTGACATAGAACAATGTTACTTTACGTCACCTCTGATAAACATCGATCTGAATTGTAATGTAGAAATATTCCTTTTCAACATTCATATTGTCAAAAGTGCTATATAATACAATAAATGTGAAAACTTCTCAGAAATAAACCAGATCCAGATTTATGTAAAGAAAAAAAAATACAATAAACACTCAATATTCTCTATATCCAGTTAGATAACTGAGCTCCAGTTTGGATTGACCTTTGACCCCTGTAATACAGTGACGTGTCGCCTACAGGAGATATACATCCATAACAAATAAAAAATAGAACAATATCTACTGAGAGAATATGATTTCAGCAGCAGGCATATTGTATCCAGAGGTTAAATCCATCAACTATATATATATATCCATTATTTCATTAGTTTGCTTAAGTTCTGTAATTTCACACAAAATTCAAAATCTCATTATTATCTGAGTTGATACTGATGACATTCAGTGAATTAAACTGAATAATGTCACTAGTTTTAAAATATAAATTAAGGCATTGTAAATAATATGTATCAGATTGTGTTTTATATTTCGAACACACAGAATATTGAGTGCAGTTTCCATCTTGTCCACTAGATGTCAGCAGTGATTGAGGCCTTGTTTCAGATTCAGAGACAGTGAAGAGAAATCAGAGATCTGATCTTTGAAGTGAATGAGGATCATCATGTGTTCACATATGAAGTCATCGGATCACATATATTACAGGATCAGTCTAGAATCAACATCATGACATCATTAAATATGACAGATTTTAAAAAAGGCACTATCATGAAAACAGATTGAGATCAGCGAGTGTGAACAGAATAATGTCTGAAGGATCATGTGACACAATGAAGACAGTTTGAACATGTGTAGTTCTGCTGTGATGGAAACTATGGACTCATATTCATGATAATGTTCTGCTGACAGAAGAGATTCAATAGACACAAAAACCTAAATGATCAAATAGAGAAATCATAGAGAAATAGAACAAATCATTGCAGAAATTCATCACATCTTCACAGCAGATCTCTATTGTTCAGTAAACAGATTCACATCATGTTCTTGTAGTTGCTGCACTTTCTGAATATATAATTTCATGAAGATCATTATGACGTATTTGACACATTTATATTGTAGGTGATGAAACACTAAAGATGCCGATGAGGATATGAGACGTGTGTGGTGTGTGTGTGTGTGTGTGTGTGTGTGTGTGTGTGTGAGACAGAAGAGAGCTGGACCTGAAGAACTTTACTCAAGGTAAACACACATGAACAAGTGCAGAACCAGTTTAACCAGCGTCTCTCAGAAGTGTAACAGAGTAAATGTGTGACTCTCATAATAGATTAATGTGATTCCCTCATATAGCGCGAGTTGTGTCTTTTGCTCCAGCAATATGTAAAAGTGTCTTTAATGACACATTATTTTTTTATAACATTATATGGTGGACCTTTAAATATTTGCAATTAATTGTAGACTTTGACATGATTTAACACTATTTTAGATATATACCACATATTTTTGTCTTAAATATCAGTTAATTCAAGAGTAAAACAACTTCAGAATTCATAAGAGTTTTATTAACATTCACTTTTTCTGTAAGAGATAAAATACAGAAACAGCGTTTGGAACCTTGATTTATTTAAAGAGGTCATGAATTGAGAATCACTTGAAAATCAACTTTTCTTTGAACTTCTGAATATTAGAGCTCATCATACTATAAGAATATCCTGTAAGATTCAGAACTGAAAACTTCGTTGTTAGTCCAATAAAAGCTTTTATTGCCAAGGTCCAGCAAATGACTGATCCTGTCATAGATGGTGAAAACTCTGCCTCCACAGAAGATATAGAACGCTACTAATATATATAGTATATAAGATATATATATAAGTATATATACTGGGATATATATATAGAATATCTACACATAAAAAGTTTTCTTTTAAACGTTATTAACCAACATATTCAAAACAGAAATGATGGACAATTCAAAGCATGTCTGCAGTAATATTTTTAACATTAGTCTCAATTTTATGCCAAAATCAATAAAATAATCATACAGCTATTGCAATTTTAGCTGAAATTCCACCCATCCAAATGCACGATAGAGAGCGACTAGAAGCCATAACTGTAAGTAATGAATGAACATGTTGTTACGAATGGTAGAATGATTTCTATTATTCGTTTTTATTATTGGCGCCTGAGTTTTTTCTCTTTTTTCACCTTTTGGGTATAATTTCAAGAGTACTATATTATATAAAAAAATGAATTTGATTAATTTGTGATGCATTGTGTTACGAATGCATGCAATAAAGTGAAATGGTGGTACAGTATTCTATATGAAGAACTGATTTATGTGGGAAAACTCATGAACTTTAAAAAAGAAAAGTTCAACACTATGTAATGCTTCCTGTTGTAGTGTTGGGATGAAATGGGTTTTATGACTGAGTGTTATGTGTCTGAGTGAGTTTGTGGTGCGGATGAACTGTTGCAAAACATTCATGATGCTAATGCAGGCTGTGTTGAAGGTATTTGAAATGTGGTTTCCGCGGTATTGAGGACCAAGTGTAGCAATGAACAACACTGTCCACAGATCAAACATTTCTTGAAAGTGACAAAAGTGGGGGGAGGACACGATCCTGTAATCTTCCGAAGAGATTTGAATTAAATGCCGTTCCCATGTATCGATGTGATGGATGTTTGTCCGCATGTGTACACTTTCAGGTGCAGGGCTTTGCAACTCTGGTTAAACTGAGTTGACAGAGCCAAGTTTATACCGAGCTTGGGCAACATATTGATCTGCATTATATCAGGCTTTGTGTAATTCATTGTGTGTGCTGTTTGTATGAATTGTTTTGAGAAATGAACTTACGGTTTGCAAATATTATGATTGAGTTCGAGACGAAATGAACCAAAGTGATGAGAAAAATGTGTATACAATTACATATAAAAACAGACAGAAAATCATAAACAAATTATAAATGTACATTTCCATTACAATTTCGCAGAGCTTACGCAGTTGAGATGGAACAAGACACTATGTTTATCAGCATACTCGTTGTCAACGAGAGGAAGAGGTTGTAAGGAGTTTGTGTGCTGATTCAGAACAATCGATCTCTGTTTGGGGAATAGGGAAATAGTATGTAACAGTGTACTTTTGGTATTTAGAGAAGGTAATATAGCCAATAAGGGTGTTGCTTGTGGGCTAAAAATGGTGCTTTTTGTCAGTTAAACACTATGACGTATTGAAATTCTAATAATCCAAGGTAACCGTGGTTAAAGACTAAAAGACCCTGCTATGATAAGAATCATAACTGCATATATCACCTTCGGACATTAAAAACATTCGGAGCTCTACATTTGTCTCCTAAAACTCGAGGCCTCTAAAGGGATCATTAGTCAAAATGGCCTGTAATTCAATGACACTATCACAACTGCTGGTTAGATATATTGAAACCAATTCTAAAACAAACCTAAATTGGTAATAGTTAATGATGTCAGTCACTGAGAAAAAATTGGGTCTTCAAACACTTTTTTTTAGTAGCTGAATTTTTTCTACTAGATGTAGGATCCTTCTGTCATGAGGAATGAGTGTAGCTGAATAGATTTATAGATAAGGCAGAGATATCTTCAGCCAATCAAACTACACAACCACGCATCCATCCTGATGGCGGTGTTGTGTTCTTGTGTTTTCTCCTGAGGTTAACGCTTCACATAATCATTTTCCGCATGGGTCAGTCTGTGTGGATTTTACTCTCTTCAGATCAACTCCAAGGGAGCACCCATCATCGTATTTTTATATTCATTCATTCATAATGGAGGTGTGATAACAGTGATGAAAATAAATGTTCAAAATACAAATTTTACATTCAGAACAGGCACGAGGATAATACTACTAATGATCGTGATGAGCTGGCTGATCTGTCAGGCGTATAGGGATTGGGAGGAGTGACGAATATTCATATGTGGAGGAAAACAAAATGTTGTGTGAATTTTATCACTTACGGCTCGTATAAGGTGACGGTGAATGATGAGGGGTGAAGAGCTTTGTGTGAACTGTCCTCTGTAAGCGCTCGATGATCGACAGTGATGGTTTGAATGACGAGTTACTGTGTTGTGATTTGAACCGAGATGGGAGGTATAGAAATAAAATCACACATACCAGAAACACTGCTGGAGGCCTCAGAAAATACAGAGCAGCAGAAAACAAGAAAGACAGAGCGGAAATGGAGACACCCAAACAAGTGGATCACAAGAGAGAAGGGACAGGGGAAGTGTTAGAGTGGCAGTGAGACTAAAGCCAAAACTGTGATGTGTTGATAAACATTTACTGAACGTCATATCACATTTGTCTTTCTCTATTTCTACTTTTCTAATCAGACTTTTGCATACAGGCTACGACTGTGATTGGTGTGATTGCAAAGCGATGTGTTTCTGGGATGAGACCAATATCCATAAATGTTGATTGATTGGTGATTTAAGTTTCATGGAACGACGGGCATGTAACAGTGTCTTTCGCTTCTCACATAAATCCTTCACAGGGAATCCAGCCTAGCAGGATATCACCTCGTTCATCCTCAGCCTCTCATCACAGAAGGGATGTCTGTTTTCTGAGCTTCAAAAACAGACAAGCATCGTCCGAAACACAAACACAACTTAGCAACAGATCTTC
>JAOTNS010002012.1:0-23957 GCA_028476615.1 Culter alburnus | reverse complement strand
ATAAAGCCAAAATCTGAAAAGCATATAACAATTTTACTGTTCAAAATGTTGGAGTTGGTAAGATTTTTTAATGGCTTTGCAAGAAGTCTGCATTATTTGATCAAAAATACAGTAAAAATAGCAATATGAAAATATATTACAATTTAACATACTGTTTTCTATGTGAATGTATTTTAAACTGTAATTTATTCCTGTGATCAAAGCTGAATTTTCAGCATCATACTCCAGTCTTCAGTGTCACATGATCATTCAGAACTCATTGATGATTTGTGCTCAAGAAACAATTTGCGTTATCTATCAATGTTGAAAAAAGTTTCATATTTTTGTTTGAAACCATGATGTGTTTTTTCAGGATTTTTTGTTGGAAAAAAAAACGCATTTATTGAATACATTTTTTTGCAACAATGTAAAAGTTTTTTGTTTGTTGTTTGTTTTTCTGTCACTTTGGATCAATTTAGTCCATCTTTGCTATAACAAAGTATTAATTTCTTTAAAAAGTCCTCTTACTCACCCAAGATTTGAATGCTGCGTATTTCTGTTCTTAATCAAGCATGGATCTAACATAGCAAATATACTGCTGGATATTCAGAGTTATAATAATTCTCAGATCTTACGTAACAAGTAAGGCTAAGATGAAGGGGGGACCACATCTGTTACGGTTATACATGGGCCCGACACCATGGGGCTCGACAAAATGCTGCTGAGTAACAGGACTTTACGTTTTGCTTTCTGGAAATATCGCCCCATTTGGAGCTCGGTGCTCAAAATATTGACTTCAAATGAACTGTAAATACTGAGCCTTGCTGAAGGGCTTATAACAAAAAGGTGAGCCTATTTGGTTCGACTTGTTTTGTTGGGTTGCCAAAAAAAAACTTATAAATAAACTTGATTCTGCATAACAACAGTCAAAAAATCCATCAAAATAAAGCAAAGTATGGCAGTATAAATAAAAAATGATGACAGCCCTTTTTGCAACCCAACTATCATGGGATGTCATTTAGTCATGTCAAAGTGCAGTAAATGAATATATAGTCTAAAAACACTATTTTTTGTAGTACTAACCAGTGGTGCATCTTTTATCCATGATATCAGGCCACGTTGTCTTCTGAAAAGTCCATCTGATCCTCCAAAAACGTGCATCTGACTCTGTGAGAGAACATTTAGCATTCACAGAATTATAATCAGTCAGAATTAATTAACAAAAAAGTAGCAGAACAAGCAGTACAAATGTTTCTCATGAAAATAAAGAAACAAAAAAAAAAAAAAACTTTCATGATAACAAAACAACCATGTGTTAGTTCACTCAAGAATGGAATATATGAGTCACTTTTATTAAGTGATTAACAAACTAAAGACATTTCCTGCACCGCAAAACGCATCAACCAAACAGGGATATTTCTGGAAATTATAAGTCTGGCTATTTCCAGTTCAGTTACGTAACTCCGCAAAGAAACAATACCTTCAAAACCATGGGTGTACCGATGTACTTTTCGGTCACTGTGAGAAACAGAGAAAAAAGGTCAGGAAATGGATGCTGACCTCGTCTTCTAACTTCACTTCCTGGACATCCCATAATGACAACCTGTTGCTAAGCTACATTTTGTTATGTACATATATCATGATAAATAGCCCTGTTCTCTCAGGCTGACGGAGGCGCACACACTACTTACAATTATTCTGTTGGATCTGAAAGATATAATACTTAATTCTGGTTATTATGGAAGGCGGTGCTTTCAGAGAGACTGGAAAACCTGTTATGCAATCACACTGCAATTCGATCAGTGATGAAACTTGGATATAATATATATTACATACATACATACACACACATACATATATATATATAATATATATATATATATATTATATATATACTAATATATATATATATATATAATTATATATATATATATAATATACACACACACACACACATATACATATTATATATATATATATATATATATATATACACGTGTGTCATCAAATATATGCCCATATATGTCATCAGATGCACATAATGCTGTATTATCCATAATGTAAGTCACATATTTTTTATCATCTGAAACGTGCTGCAACTTATATTCTAAAGTACTTATATAATGCAATTACGCCAATCACGCAAAACGTGCAAAGCGAGCTGAAGTTATTTTTGTATAGAGCATTTCTCACACGCCAGTAGTTATAGTGTTATAATGTTGGTAAAAGAGTATTTTCCAGAAAATATGGTATATCATAAATATATCATTCAACTCACCTTTCAATAGGTCGTCTTCAACCATTGGTGTCCAACCTCATGCACTGCAGATCAGCGTCTTGAGACAAAGGATCGAAGCTTTCCCGGGTTTGTTCAGGACATATAGAAGAATCTATAATGTCATCCTTATCAAGTGCCTTTGAGACGTGTAAGGCACCATCTACATGGTCACTGTGGACCAAAACACTCATCAGATCTTCTGCATTGACTGCCAGACTTTCCTCAGAGATTCCAGACTCATTTGACTCTACTAGTACAGTTGTGTCTTGAGCTCCAGATTCATTAGTATTTACAAAAACTATGTCTGAATTTCCTTCAGAAGACTCTATTTCTGATGTGCCCCACATGACCTCATTGTTTGAGGTCATATCCTGCCTGGGATCCTGAGAAGGATCATCGGGAGATTCACTCTCTCCATATCAGCAGGAATCGCTGACTCAAGAACTTCCTCCAGAGTTGCCTGAGCTTCACAATGGGTTTGTTCTCCGGGTTCTCATGGACATTCTCCATCCTCTCACAGCCAGAACCTAAAAGAAGTTCTTCAGGTTTTAAGGTGTCCTCACTAGTTCCTGTAGGAGATCCAGGTTCTGGTCCAGGTTCAGTTCGTAAGATATTGGAAGAACTTAATAGTCTCTGTCTGTCAGCCTCGCTTCCTTCTTCCACTGCATCTTCAATTGAAGTAATTGGATTTTCTACAGGCGAGACCTCTGATTCATTTGCAGGCATGAAACACTCTCATGTTCAGCAGCCGAAGTCCTTGAGAGTTCCTCTCCTGTTGGTCGCCATCCACGTATGGCATTTCTAGAGTCTCATGAAACTCTTCATTGGCATCTTCTTGATCAGAGGTTCTTGAAGAATCAAGATGGTCTTGATTACCTTCCACATTACACCTGATATTCTCACAAACGCCTCCCTCAGATCCCTCCAGAGTTCCTGGGACTCCAGTTTCATCACGAAAGTCTCGACAAACACACATTTCATTTTCATGTTTCGAGCATCTAGAGGTGCATCTCCATTTGGATTTATTCCAGTGGTTCCTTGCTTTCTTCTCGCATCTCCTCTGGTTCTATGAGATCTCCGCATCCATCCTCTTCCTCATCATCAGTCTCAGCACCTGAGAACAAGATTCAACATCCGAGCTTTCCGGCGTGTCCAAAGACTGAGTAATTCCCATATCCTGACTCAACGGTGGGGCTACGCTCAGATAGCTCTTTCTCCTCCAATGCTTTCTCCTCTACAGAGTTGCGTTCTTTTCCTGGCTTTCACAGATTAAGTCGTCCGCTTTATCAACTTCCTCTTTCTGTCGTCCGCAGGAAGAGGTTCTGTAGGCTATGCTCTCAGAATTGCTCTGCAAACCATCACTACTATCGCCAGTGTCCCCGGTAGGAACTACACCAGCAGCTGAGCTCTCCTCTAGCGCTCTGCAAAACGGTCTCACTGTTTTCATAAGCACACACCCACTTATCTTCACTATTGCCATTGTGTAGGAGAGCGTGGCAGTTTCACAGCTGAGCGAGGGTCCTCTGTCACCCTCCCTGATTTGCGAGGGATCCAGACGGTCATTACATTCTCCTTTGTTTTCTCCTGTGCTAAAAGGAGTGAACCCTCGTTCTCTGGTATCAAGGGAGTCGTGCGGTGCCTTCACAACAGCAAACTCTGGTCTCCAGGCCGTGATCACATTCTTGGGCAATGTGCAGAGAGTCTGAGCTCTGCTGAAACACAACTCCTCCCTGAACATGAACAGAGAATAACAGATTTAGAGCTTTCTCTCCCTCAAGCAGTTCTCTAACTACAGTTATGTCACTGCAATGAATAGCAGATCTAGAGTTGTATGGTGGAGGTTGAAATCTGAGGGATATTTCTTGGCAAAAAGTTCCCTTCTGTGTCTGCATAATAGTATGTATTCATTTAGCAGACATTTCCAAAATCCAACAAATGAGGAAGACAACACAGCATTCATCCTAAAGAGGCAGTAACATGAGAAGTACAATGTTTAAAGTTGTTCAGAGAAGTAAAGGCTAATTAACATAAAACAGCATGCACGCACGCACATGTATATATATATATATATATTATTATATATATATATATATATATATATAATATATATATATATGCACACATACATACAAACACACAGTCAAACCAAAATTTATTCAGACACCTTGAACATTTCATTCATTATTACAGTTTATTCACTATAGTTTAAAAAAAAATGGTAAAAATATGACAAGATCTTAGTTAAACTAATTATGTCAGATAACACTTAAGCAAAAACATGGTCAAGTCAAAGTAATTTTTGGTTCCACATTTTATCAATTTTACTGGTAGTCCACTGTATGAAGATTTTTTGGGTATAATATGTCACAGTTACTTTATATTGTTATCCTCAATTACATAAATGAACTACATTGTCCTGCACCCCCTAGTAAAAAATATATAAAAAATATCTGAATAATTTTTGGTTTGACTGTGTAATATTTTATATTATATATATATATATATATATATATATATATATATATATATATATATAATATAAAAAATGCACTCAAAAACATTAAGACTTTTTTTTTTAACATTTACGCATTTCAATAAATAGTGAAATTTCATCAAATTGAATAATTAATCCTTACATATTATTCACATTATGAATTATTCATTTTAATTGAGAAAAAAAAGTAGAGCTTAATAAAACATTTGTATAAATCTTAATGGAACAAGGGAATGACCATTTAGTTTATGTGATTTGTACTGTGATTTTATGTGATGGTATAAAAATTGCATTCATTTTTTTTTTTTTCGCATAAACTAAATGGTCCATTGTTCCTTTAAGATTTATACAAAATGTTTAATTAAGCTATAGTATATATATATATATATATATATATATATATATATATATATATTATATATATGTAGTGTGTATGTGTGTGTGTGTGTGTGTGTGTGTGTGTTGTGTGTGTGTGTGTGTTATATGTGTTTTATATATACTATATATACTTATATATACACTGTATATATAATTATAAGAATTTCATAATAATACACCATTCAAAAGTTTGGAAACATTACTACTTTTAATGTTTTTAAAAGAAGTCTCTTCTACTCATCAAGCCTGCATTTATTTGATCAAAAATACAGAAAAAAACAGTAATATTGTGAAATATTATTACAATTTAAAATAATGGTTTTCTATTTAATATACTTTAAAATATAATTTTTTCTGTAATGCAAAGCTGAATTTTCAGCATCATTACTCCAGTCTTTTGTGTCACATGATCCTTCAGAAATCATTCTGATATGCTGATTTGATGCTCAGTATTATCAAAGTTGGAAACAGTTGGTTTGCTTAATATTTTTTGTAAATTGTGATACTTTTTTCAGGATTCACTGATGAATAAATAGTCAAAAAGAACAGCATTTTTTCAAAATAGAAATATTTTCTAACAATATAAATCTTTACTATCACTTTTTATCAATTAAACACATCCGTGCTGAAAAAAAGTATTAATTTCTTCAAAAAAAAAGAAAAAAAGAAAAAAATACTGACCCAAAGTTTTGAACAGTGGTGTATATTGTTACAAAAGATTTAATTTAAATAAATGCTGCTCTTTTTAAACTTTTTATTCATCAAAGAATCCTGAAAAAAAGTATCACATTATAAAAAAATATTAAGCAGCACAACATTTGTAATAAATCAACATATTAGATTGATTTCTGAAGGATCATGTGACACTGAAGACTGGATTTAATGATGCTGAAAAATTCAGCTTTGCATCACAGACATAAATTATATTTTAAAGTATATTATAATAGAAAACCATTTTTTAAATTGTAATAAATATTCACAATATTACTGTTTTTTCTGTATTTTTATCAAATAAATGCAGCCTTGATGGGCAGAAGAGACTTCTTTCAAAAACATTACAAATAATAATGTTTCCAAACTTTTGAATGGTAGTGTATATACACACATATTATGTAAACACAAACTTTTATGTTAGATGTGATTAAAATCGATTTTACAGCACGATAAATAATTGTGTTTAGGGTGTAATGGAAAAACATTGTTTTCATCAGAATTTTTAGCCTATATGCATGTCACAAATTGGCAGCATTACATTTAATGGGTTAGATAGAATAAAACCACTGAATACTACCTAAATTTGCATTTATTGATATGAGTGTGTATTATGTGTATAATGTGTAATATTACTTTGTCCTGCACTTTGAATCATCTTAAGCTGTGACATTTCCAATTAAATCTTGTGATATCTTTTTTGATATCATATTTTTAACCACATGGTTCCAGCTGAAGTAATGTTTTCCTTACATTCGAATTATTCTAAAACATCATCCTCATTATTCTTCACATTACATATTGTCCTCATCATGCTGAATAATTCTGGAAATGTTCGTCACACTCAAAACAGAATACAGAGCCAAAAAAGACAGACAGAGAAAAAGAGAGAGAGAAACAGATAGAGTGAAACATCTAGAAAAGACTGACCTGACTCACCTTCCCCTGACAATGGCAAAAAATCAGTCTGCGCAGCTCCAGGATGTCGGCCTGCAGGCTGGGTGATGCACCGCCCGGCCCGGCGCCCACAGAGAGGGTGTAGGTGTTCAGAGAGGGGTGGTGCTGTACCACACGACTGCCCGAGGAGGAGATCTGTCTGAACGTCTCAACGTCAGCGTCTGATTCAAATCCTCCCTAAATCAAAACAAGCCCTCGGATGAACAGGATATGCCCAGACTGCTTCATTTCAACTTCAAACAAAATAACACTGCTGTTGTCAAGACACTCAATATAATTAAATGTTCTTATGCATGTACTGCTTTGAGTTATTAGTTCAAGAGGCAGTTGAGAATGAACCAAATACACAAATCAAGTTTGATGCAGCCAAATCTATTTTCTACTCTTTGGCCAACTCGAGTATGTAATAATAAGAGGTAATGCTTAAAATCTGGGCCTGGAGCATTGACTAATGCTGGGTGGAGTGATTTTTGTCAACGAGCTCACAGGAAAGCAACTCTGAAGCAGCACGCTTCAGATGAAAGAATAATACGCAATTAGATCGCTTTAATGTCTCAGCAATGAGATAAAAGGAGAGCTAATGGAGACTTCCTGCTTCTCAGATGTTTCTTGTATGGAAAACAAAAGCCTTTCAACTATATTTTAAGGTGATTTTAGATGTCGTACTATATTCAGATTTACCAAAATACTAATCTCTGCAAACAAAAGTCAGAGATTGTTATAAATTGAAATTTTTTTATACAATTCTTCAAATACAAATTATGTGAGGTGAAAATACAACACAAATGACAATAGCAGCATTTTCGTAGCGATATGATATTACACTAGGTGAAAATAGCAATATATTCTATTTACACCATGTAAATAGTAATTAAATGCTATCTATACTTTATATTGGCAGATACTATTTGCACCTCAGCATTTTTGTACATTAACAGGATGCAATAATATCATAGTGTAAATGATTTTATTTTAAAATTATTAAATGGATGCTGCCTTATTGGGAGAATAAGCCCAACCCACCCAACACCTTCCCCTAACCCTACCAATAATACTTTTAATATTATTAAACACTCGTTAGGTAGTTTATTTCCACTTTAAGAACATTATTTTCATTTTTATTGAAAATAAATGCCTTTCTGAGGCACAAAATCTGCAGGAATGATTAAAATTATGTGCCATACACACAATCAATGCTGAAATTCAAGCCCTGTAACACCAACAATAAAGTTTGTGTGTCAACTCGCTGTCGAAGAGATGAGAAAGCGAGGAAAGCGCAGCTGGTATGTGTCTATTCTGTGGAAAATGAGTATTGGAAGCATTTCAGATGTTCAGTATTGAAAAGTCGATATTTTGACAATAAATTGCACATAGTAGTTTATATTACAATTGAAAAATGTATATATAAAATTCAACCTGCCAAAGTGACTAGTAGGAGTGACTGTGTACACGGCACTGCTAAAATCCACCTGCATTTGGCAGGTGTTAATGTCAAGTCCCGGTGTCCATCAAGTTCCTATTCACTCCATCAGTACAGATTTATGTTGTTTTCATGGCTGTGTATGTAAGTGCGTTACTCACCGGCTGAAGAGCTCCAGCAGTTCTGTGTGTCCTCGGCTCTCAGCGATGACCACCGGTGTGGCTCCTGTTGTTACACAGGTGGAGGGCCTCTCGGGCCCCTGGCTGCTCGAGGAGAAAAACTGGCACTTTGAGGGAGCCCGCGACGAGCTGCAAAGTGTAGAAGAGTCTCTTGAGGTTCCAGTCCTGAAAGACAGATACAAGAGTGTTCAGAGAGAGAAAATGGATGAACATAAACCAGACCTGGATCAGTGTCTGTCTTATCAATACGTATCAAAAGCATATCGATGATAATCAATAGCTTTATTTGAAGTGTCTTGACACACACACACATTTTACTTATCTAGGCAATAGGGACATTCCACAGACTTAAATTTTTTATATACAGCTAGTTATGAATACTATAATAGTGGAATAACCTACAGGAATTTCTAACTTCCTTGAAAATATCAATATTAAATACCATTTTCGAACCCACAGGGAAGACTGCAGTATAGAAATGTAAATATTATCTCATATATTTGATAATTTGGGTAATTCGGTTGCAATATCTTACACACAAATAAACAAATTGCAAACGATAACACAAATACATAGTAGAATAGAGACAAATCACCACCTTGGAATATAAGGTTCTATCTGCATTCTGAGCGGATTTGAGATATTGAACTTCAAAGATTTTGCATTCCGTATAGCAAAAATGATAAGGGGACCAAGTCTCTTTCATACATGAAAATGACAGAGACCCTAAATGTATTCTACAATATCAAAATCCTCTCAGATTTGTAAATGGGGATTTTGGAACGGGTCAAATACAGATAGAACCTTTTAATTCTAAAAAATCATTTTTGCTTGGAATTATAAGGTTCTATCTTGCAAACATTAATTAAAGCAATATTTTTCAAGAAACACAAACAGTTTACTTATAACTTGTTTCAAAACAAAATTAGTTTGTAACAATGTGTCGACATGTATGAAAAAGTTAAATTTAATGTTTTCTATGACATTTATTTCATATTTTAGGGCAAATAATTATTTTCTGGTTCAAGTTAAGCAGTACAAAATATTTTGTCCAGTGCAGATGTTCATTTTAGGTAAGAATATGGTGGGTAATTAAACACATTATTGCAGGAACCATTAGTTTAAAGCTGCAGTCCGCGATTTTTCCTCTTTGTCGCCATCTCTTGTTTGAAACCTGCAATTGCAGTCATATGCGGAACAGTTATCTGTACGTGCGTTGTGCCTCGGCACGGCTCGTCAGCGCGGATGAATCTAATGCTTGCTGTCAATCACCGCACCGGTGTGGGTACTGTACTTCAGAATCACAGATTCTACATCTTGAAAGTATGACCAATATAAGAATTTTCACTGGAAAATATCATTGAACAAGTAACGTGTCTGCCACTTTTGTTCTGACCAACTGAGGAAAAAGCATTAGGCCTTCAATAAATCGTGCTGCCAATGATGATTAAATCTAACGATCGCTTAGATCGGATCATACCAAACCATGCAAATTATTATTACTGTTATATTGTTCTCAAATTGTTAATGTTAACAACATCAGCATTGCGTGATGTGTATTAGTGTATATTAGCGTTACCTGTAGATTTCAATTTCTGTAGCCACTCCACAGTCAAAGTCTTTTGCTTTTGACTGGGTGGAATCTCGATTCACCCGTAGTCAAAAAGCAAAGACTTTGGACGGTGGAGTGGCTACAGAAATTGAAATCTACAGGTAACGCTAATATACACTAAATACACAGTCACGCAATGCTGATGTTGTTAACATTAACAATTGAGAACAATATAACAGTAATAATAATTTGCATGGTTTGGCATGATCCGATCTAAGCGATCGTTAGATTTAATCATCATTGGCAGCACGATTTATTGAAGGCCTAATGCTTTTTCCTCAGTTGGTCAGAACAAAAGTGGCAGACACGTTACTTACTTGTTCAATGATATTTTCCAGTGAAAATTCTTATATTGGTCATACTTTCAAGATGTAGAATCTGTGATTCTGAAATACAGTATCCACACCGGTGCAGTGATTGACAGCAAGCATTAGATTCATCTGCGCTGACGAGCCGTGCCGAGGCACAACGCACGTACAGATAACTGTTCCGCATATGACTGCAATTGCAGGTTTCAAACAAGAGATGGCGACAAAGAGGAAAAATCGCGGACTGCAGCTTTAAACTAATGGTTCCTGCAATATTGTGTTTAATTACCCACCATATTCTTACCTAAAATGAACATCTGCACTGGACAAAATATTTTGCACTGCTTAACTTGAACCAGAAAATAATTATTTGCCCTAAAATATGAAATAAATGTCATAGAAAACATTAAATTTAACTTTTTCATACGTGTCGACACATTGTTACAACACTAATTTTATGTTTTGAAACAAGTTATAAGTAAACTGTTTGGTTTCTTGAAAAATATTGCTTTAATTAATGTTTTGCAAGATAGAACCTTATAATTCCAAGCAAAAATGATTTTTTAGAATTAAAAGGTTCTATCTGTATTTGACCCGTTCCAAAAATCCCCATTTACAAATCTGAGAGGATTTTGATATTGTAGAATACATTTAGGGTCTCTGTCATTTTCATGTATCATTTTTGCTATACGGAATGCAAAATCTTTGAAGTTCAATATCTCAAATCCGCTCAGAATGCAGATAGAACCTTATAATTCCAAGGTGGTGATTTGTCTCTATTCTACTATGTATTTGTGTTATCGTTTGCAATTTGTTTATTTGTGTGTAAGATATTGCAACCGAATTACCCAAATTATCAAATAATTATGAGATAATAATTACATTTCTATACTGCAGTCTTCCCTGTGGGTTCGAAAATGGTATTTAATATTGATATTTTTCAAGGAAGTTAGAAATTCCTGTAGGTTATTCCACTAAGTTATAGTATTCATAACTAGCTGTATATAAAAACAATTTAAGTCTGTGGAATGTCCCTATTTGCCTAGATAAGTAAAATGTGTGTCAAGACACTTCAAATAAAGCTATTGATTATCATCGATATGCTTTTGATACGTATGATAAGACAGACACTGATCCAGGTCTGGTTTATGTTCATCCATTTTCTCTCTCTGAACACTCTTGTATCTGTCTTTCAGGACTGGAACCTCAAGAGACTCTTCTACACTTTGCAGCTCGTCGCGGGCTCCTCAAAGTGGCCAGTTTTCTCCTCGAGCAGCCAGGGGCCCGAGAGGCCCTCCACCTGTGTAACAAACAGGGAGCCACACCGGTGGTCATCGCTGAGAGCCGAGGGCACACAGAACTGCTGGAGCTCTTCAGCCGGTGAGTAACGCACTTACATACACAGCCATGAAAACAACATAAATCTGTACTGATGGAGTGAATAGGAACTTGATGGACACCGGGACTTGACATTAACACCTGCCAAATGCAGGTGGATTTTAGCAGTGCCGTGTAACACAGTCACTCCTACTAGTCACTTTGGCAGGTTGAATTTTATATATACATTTTTCAATTGTAATAATAAACTACTATGTGCAATTTATTGTCAAAAATATCGACTTTTCAATACTGAAACATCTGAAATGCTTCCAATACTCATTTTCCACAGAATAGATACACAATACCAGCTGCGTCGCGTTCTCATCTCTTCGACAGCGAGTTGACACACAAACTTTATTGTTGGTGTTACAGGGCTTGAATTTCGGCATTGATTTGTGTATGGCACATAATTTTAATCATTCCTGCAGATTTTGTGCCTCAGAAAGGCATTTATTTTCAATAAAAATGAAAATAATGTTCTTAAAGTGGAAATAAACTACCTAACGAGTGTTTAATAATATTAAAAGTATTTATTGGGTAGGGTTAGGGGAAGGTGTTGGGTGGGTTGGGCTTATTCTCCCAATAAGGCAGCATCCATTTAATAATTTTAATAAATAAAATCATTTACACTATGATATTATTGCATCCTGTTAATGTAAAAATGCTGAGGTGCAAATAGTATCTGCCAAATATAAAGTATAGATAGCATTTAATTACTATTTACATGGTGTAAATAGAATATATTGCTATTTTCACCTAGTGTAAATATCATATCGCTACGAAAATGCTGCTATTGTCATTTGTGTTGTATTTTCACCTCACATAATTTGTATTTGGAAGAATTGTATAAAAAAATTTCAATTTATAACAATCTCTGACTTTTGTTTGCAGAGATTAGTATTTTGGTAAATACTGAATATAGTACGAGACATCTAAAATCACCTTAAAATATAGTTGAAAGGCTTTTGTTTTCCATACAAGAAACATCTGAGAAGCAGGAAGTCTCCATTAGCTCTCCTTTTAATCTCATTGCTGAGACATTAAAGCGATCTAATTGCGTATTATTCTTTCATCTGAAGCGTGCTGCTTCAGAGTTGCTTTCCTGTGAGCTCGTTGACAAAAATCACTCCACCCAGCATTAGTCAATGCTCCAGGCCCAGATTTTAAGCATTACCTCTTATTATTAACATACTCGAGTTGGCCAAAGAGTAGAAAATATAGATTTGGCTGCATCATAACTTGATTTGTGTATTTGGTTCATTCTCAACTGCCTCTTGAACTAATAACTCAAAGCAGTACATGCATAAGAACATTTAATTATATTGAGTGTCTTGACAACAGCAGTGTTATTTTGTTTGAAGTTGAAATGAAGCAGTCTGGGCATATCCTGTTCATCCGAGGGCTTGTTTTGATTTAGGGAGGATTTGAATACAGACGCTGACGTTGAGACGTTCAGACAGATCTCCTCCTCGGGCAGTCGTGTGGTACAGCACCACCCCTCTCTGAACACCTACACCCTCTCTGTGGGCGCCGGGCCGGGCGGTGCATCACCCAGCCTGCAGGCCGACATCCTGGAGCTGCGCAGACTGATTTTTTGCCATTGTCAGGGGAAGGTGAGTCAGGTCAGTCTTTTCTAGATGTTTCACTCTATCTGTTTCTCTCTCTCTTTTTCTCTGTCTGTCTTTTTGGCTCTGTATTCTGTTTTTGAGTGTGACGAACATTTCCAGAATTATTCAGCATGATGAGGACAATATGTGTAAATGTGAAGAATAATGAGGATGATGTTTTAGAATAATTCGAATGTAAGGAAAACATTACTTCAGCTGGAACCATGTGGTTAAAAATATGATATCAAAAAAGATATCACAAGATTTAATTGGAAATGTCACAGCTTAAGATGATTCAAAGTGCAGGACAAAGTAATATTACGCATTATACACATAATACACACTCATATCAATAAATGCAAAATTTAGGTAGTATTCAGTGGTTTTATTCTATCTAACCCATTAAAATGTAATGCTGCCAATTTGTGACATGCATATAGGCTAAAAATTCTGATGAAAAACAATGTTTTTCCATTACACCCTAAACACAATATTTATCGTGCTGTAAAATCGATTTTAATCACATCTAACATAAAAGTTTGTGTTTACATAATATGTGTGTATATACACTACCATTCAAAAGTTTGGAAACATTATTATTTGTAATGTTTTGAAAGAAGTCTCTTCTGCCCATCAAGGCTGCATTTATTTGATAAAAATACAGAAAAAAAACAGTAATATTGTGAAATATTATTACAATTTAAATAAATGGTTTTCTATTATAATATACTTTAAAATATAATTTATGTCTGTGATGCAAAGCTGAATTTTTCAGCATCATTAAATCCAGTCTTCAGTGTCACATGATCCTTCAGAAATCAATCTAATATGTTGATTTATTAAATGTTGTGCTGCTTAATATTTTTTTATAATGTGATACTTTTTTTCAGGATTCTTTGATGAATAAAAAGTTTAAAAAGAGCAGCATTATTTAAATTAAATCTTTTGTAACAATATACACCACTGTTCAAAACTTTGGGGTCAGTATTTTTTCTTTTTTCTTTTTTTTTGAAGAAATTAATACTTTTTTCAGCACGGATGTGTTTAATTGATAAAAAGTGATAGTAAAGATTTATATTGTTAGAAAATATTTCTATTTTGAAAAAATGCTGTTCTTTTTGACTATTTATTCATCAGTGAATCCTGAAAAAAGTATCACAATTTACAAAAAAAAAATTAAGCAAACCAACTGTTTCCAACTTTGATAATAACTGAGCATCAAATCAGCATATCAGAATGATTTCTGAAGGATCATGTGACACAAAAGACTGGAGTAATGATGCTGAAAAATTCAGCTTTGCATTACAGAAAAAAATTATATTTTAAAGTATATTAAAATAGAAAACCATTATTTTAAATTGTAATAATATTTCACAATATTACTGTTTTTTTCTGTATTTTGATCAAATAAATGCAGGCTTGATGAGTAGAAGAGACTTCTTTTAAAAACATTAAAAGTAGTAATGTTTCCAAACTTTTGAATGGTAGTGTATATATTATGAAATTCTTATATATTATATATACAGTGTATATAAAGTATATATAGTATATATAAAACACATATACACACACACACACACACACACACACACACACACACACACATACACACACACATATATATATATATATATTATATATATATATATATATATATATATATATATATATATATAATAGAGCTTAATTAAACATTTTGTATAAATCTTAAAGGAACAATGGACCATTTAGTTTATGCGAAAAAAAAAAAAATGAATGCAATTTTTATACCATCACATAAAATCAGAGTACAAATCACATAAACTAAATGGTCATTCCCTTGTTCCATTAAGATTTATACAAAATGTTTATTAAGCTCTACTTTTTTTTCTCAATTAAAATGAATAATTCATAATGTGAATAATATGTAAGGATTAATTAATTCAATTTGATGAAATTTCACTATTTATTGAAATGCGTAAATGTTAAAAAAAGTCTTAATGTTTTTGAGTGCATTTTATATATATATATATATATATATATATATATATTATATATATATAATATATATATAATATATATATTACAGTCAAACCAAAAATTATTCAGATATTTTTATATATTTTACTAGGGGGTGCAGGACAATGTAGTTCATTTATGTAATTGAGGATAACAATATAAAGTAAACTGTGACATATTATACCCAAAAAATCTTCATACAGTGGACTACCAGTAAAATTGATAAAAATGTGGAACCAAAAATTACTTTGACTTGACCATGTTTTGCTTAAGTGTTATCTGACATAATTAGTTTAACTAAGATCTTGTCATATTTTATTACCATTTTTTTTAAACTATAGTGAATAAACTGTATAATGAATGAAATGTTCAAGGTGTCTGAATAAATTTTGGTTTGACTGTGTGTTTGTGTATATGTGCATTATATATATATATATATATATATATATATATATATATATATATATAATAATATACATGTGCGTGCGTGCATGCGTGTTATATGTTAATTAGCCTTTACTTCTCTGAACAACTTTAAACATTGTACTTCTCATGTTACTGCCTCTTTAGGATGAATTGCTGTGTTGTCTTCCTCATTTGTTGGATTTTGGAAATGTCTGCTAAATGAATACATACTATTATGCAGACAACAGAAGGGAACTTGTTTGCCAAGAAATATCCCTCAGATTTCAACCTCCACCATACAACTCTAGATCTGCTATTCATTGCAGTGACATAACTGTAGAGTTAGAGAACTGCTTGAGGGAGAGAAAGCTCTAAATCTGTTATTCTCTGTTCATGTTCAGGGAGGAGTTGTGTTTCAGCAGAGCTCAGACTCTCTGCACATTGCCCAAGAATGTGATCACGGCCTGGAGACCAGAGTTTGCTGTTGTGAAGAGGCACCGCACGACTCCCTTGATACCAGAGAACGAGGGTTCACTCCTTTTAGCACAGGAGAAAACAAAGGAGAATGTAATGACCGTCTGGATCCCTCGCAAATCAGGGAGGGTGACAGAGGACCCTCGCTCAGCTGTGAAACTGCCACGGCTCTCCTACACAATGGCAATAGTGAAGATAAGTGGGTGTGTGCTTATGAAAACAGTGAGACCGGTTGCAGAGCGCTAGAGGAGAGCTCAGCTGCTGGTGTAGTTCCTACCGGGGACACTGGCGATAGTAGTGATGGTTTGCAGAGCAATTCTGAGAGCATAGCCTACAGAACCTCTTCCTGCGGACGACAGAAAGAGGAAGTTGATAAAGCGGACGACTTAATCTGTGAAAGCCAGGAAAAAGAACGCAACTCTGTAGAGGAGAAAGCATTGGAGGAGAAAGAGCTATCTGAGCGTAGCCCCACCGTTGAGTCAGGAGATATGGGAATTACTCAGTTTGGACACGCCGGAAAGCTCGGATGTTGAATCTTGTTCTCAGGGTGCTGAGACTGATGATGAGGAAGAGGATGGATGCGGAGATCTCATAGAACCAGAGGAGATGCGAGAAGAAAGCAAGGAACCACTGGAAGTAAATCCAAATGGAGATGCACCTCTAGATTGCTCGAAACATGAAAATGAAATGTGTGTTTGTCGAGACTTTCGTGATGAAACTGGAGTCCCAGGAACTCTGGAGGGATCTGAGGGAGGCGTTTGTGAGAATATCAGGTGTAATGTGGAAGGTAATCAAGACCATCTTGATTCTTCAAGAACCTCTGATCAAGAAGATGCCAATGAAGAGTTTCATGAGACTCTAGAAATGCCATACGTGGATGGCGACCAACAGGAGGAGGAACTCTCAAGGACTTCGGCTGCTGAACATGAGAGTGTTTCATGCCTGCATAAAATGAATCAAGAGGTCTCGCCTGTAGAAAATCCAATTACTTCAATTGAAGATGCAGTGGAAGAAGGAAGCGAGGCTGACAGACAGAGACTATTAAGTTCTTCCAATATCTTACGAACTGGGACCAGAACCTGGATCTCCTACAGGAACTAGTGAGGACACCTTAAAACCTGAAGAACTTCTTTTAGGTTCTGGCTGTGAGAGGATGGAGAATGTCCATGAGAACCAGAGAACAAACCCAATTGTGAAGCTCAGGCAACTCTGGAGGAAGTTCTTGAGTCAGCGATTCCTGCTGATATGGAGAGAGTGAATCTCCCAGATGATCCTTCTCAGGATCCCAGGCAGGATATGACCTCAAACAATGAGGTCATGTGGGGCACATCAGAAATAGAGTCTTCTGAAGGAAATTCAGACATAGTTTTTGTAAATACTAATGAATCTGGAGCTCAAGACACAACTGTACTAGTAGAGTCAAATGAGTCTGGAATCTCTGAGGAAAGTCTGGCAGTCAATGCAGAAGATCTGATGAGTGTTTTGGTCCACAGTGACCATGTAGATGGTGCCTTACACGTCTCAAAGGCACTTGATAAGGATGACATTATAGATTCTTCTATATGTCCTGAACAAACCCGGGAAAGCTTCGATCCTTTGTCTCAAGACGCTGAATCTGCAGTGCATGAGGTTGGACAACCAATGGTTGAAGACGACCTATTGAAAGGTGAGTTGAATGATATATTTATGATATACCATATTTTCTGGAAAATACTCTTTTACCAACATTATAAACACTATAAACTACTGGCGTGTGAGAAATGCTCTATACAAAAATAAACTTCAGCTCGCTTCGCACGTTTTGCGTGATTGGCGTAATTGCATTATATAAGTACTTTAGAATATAAGTTGCAGCACGTTTCAGATGATAAAAAATATGTGACTTACATTATGGATAATACAGCATTATGTGCATTGATGACATATATGGGCATATTTGATGACACACGTGTATATATATATATATATATATATATATATATATGTATATATAGTATATATATATATATATATATATATATATATATTATATATATTATATATATATATATATATATATATATATGTATGTGTGTGTATGTATGTATGTATATATATTATATCCAAGTTTCATCACTGATCGAATATTGCAGTGTGATTGCATAACAGGTTTTCCAAGTCTCTCTGAAAGCAACCGCCTTCCATAATAAACCAGAATTAAGTAATTATATCTTTCAGATCCAACAGAATAATTGTAAGTAGTGTGTGCGCCTCCGTCAGCCTGAGAGAACAGGGCGTATTATCATGATATATGTACATAACAAAATGTAGCTTAGCAACAGGTGATGTCATTATGGGATGTCCAGGAAAGTGAAGTTAGAAGACGAGGTCAGCATCCATTTCCTGACCTTTTTCTCTGTTCTCACAGTGACCGAAAAAGTACATCGGTACACCCATGTTTTTGAAGGATATTGTTATCTTTGCGGAGTTACGTAACTGAACTGAAATAGCCAGACTTATAATTTCCAGAAATATCCCTGTTTGGTTGATGCGTTTGCGGTGCAGGAAATGTCTTTAGTTTGTTAATCACTTAATAAAAAGTGACTCATATATTCCATTCTTGAGTGAACTAACACATGGTTGTTTTGTTATCAATGAAAGTTTTTTTTTTTTTGTTTCTTTATTTTCATGAAGAAACATTTGTACTGCTTGTTCTGCTACTTTTTTGTTAATTAATATCTGACTGATTATAATTCCTGTGAATGCTAAATGTTCTCTTACAGAGTCAGATGCACGTTTGGAGGATCAGATGGACTTTCAGAAGACAACGTGGCCTGATATCATGGATAAAAAAGATGCACCACTGGTTAGTACTAAAAATATAGTGTTTTTAGACTATATATTTCATTTACTGCACTTTGACATGACTAAATGACATCCCATGATAGTTGGGTTGCAAAAAAGGGCTGTCAATCATTTTTTATTTATACTGCCAATACTTTGCTTTATGTTGATGGATGTTTTTGACTGTTGTTA
This sequence comes from Culter alburnus, assembly GCA_028476615.1. Classification (NCBI taxonomy): domain Eukaryota; kingdom Metazoa; phylum Chordata; class Actinopteri; order Cypriniformes; family Xenocyprididae; genus Culter; species Culter alburnus. The sequence continues at coordinate 4,762 of JAOTNS010002012.1, read as the reverse complement.
TGCAGAATCAAGTTTATTTATAAAGTTTTTTTTGGCAAACCCAACAAAACAAGTCGAACCAAAATAGGCTCATACCTTTTTGTTATAAGCCCTTCAGCAAGGGCTCAGTATTTACAGTTCATTTGAAGTCAATTATTTTGAGCACCGAGCTCCAAATGGGGGCGATATTTCCATGAAAAGCAAAACGTAAAGTCCTGTTACTCAGCAGCATTTTGGTCGAGTCCCCATGGTGTCGGGCCCATGTATAACCGATAACAGATGTGGTCCCCCCTTTCATCTTTAGCCTTACTTGTTACGTAAAGATCTGAGAATTATTATAAACATCTGAATATCCAGCAGTAATATCTTGCTATGTATAGAGCCAATGCTTGATTAAAGAACAGAAATACAGCAGCATTCAAATCTTTGGGGTGAGTAAGAGGACTTTTTTAAAGAAATTAATACTTTGTTATAGCAAAGATGGACTAAATTGATCCAAAGTGACAGAAAAACAAACAAACAAACAAAAAACTTTACATTGTTGCAAAAAAATGTATTTCAAATAAATGCTTTTTTTTTCCAACAAAAAAATCCTGAAAAAACACATCATGGTTTCAAACAAAAATATGAAACTGTTTTCAACATTGATAATAATAAGCATAATTGTTTCTTGAGCAGCAAATCATCAATGAGTTCTGAATGATCATGTGACACTGAAGACTGGAGTAATGATGCTGAAAATTCAGCTTTGATCACAGGAATAAATTACAGTTTAAAATACATTCACATAGAAAACAGTTATGTTAAATTGTAATATTATTTTACAGTATTGCTATTTTTACTGTATTTTTGATCAAATAAATGCAGACTTCTTGCAAAAGCATTAAAAAAATCTTACCAACTCCAACATTTTGAACAGTATATTGTATATGCTCTGCCAGATTTTGGCTTTATTTTTGTTGGTTTACTAAAGTGCTGCACACACAACATGAGTTTGCTCCTGTTATTCAAGGTAAAAGAGTTGCTTTTGTGTCTGTGGTCACAGAAACACTAGATGTGGTAGCATTGAGGCGTGAAGTCCAGAAGCAATGTGGATTTGTTTATTTTGTGTGTGTGTGTGTGTGTGTGTGTGTGTGGTTCAGTTACTCTCTATGTTATCGGGACAAAATGTCTCCACGAGGATAGTAATAGCAGAAATCTTTGATCTTGTGGGGACATGTTTTGGTCCCCATTAGGAAAACAGCTTATATTGTATAAAACAGCGTCATTACTTCAGTCTTCAGTGTCACATGATCCTTCAGACAGCATACTGATTTGCTGATTTCTGATTACTATCATTGTTGAAAATATTGTTCTGCATAATATTTTTGTGGAAACCGTGATACATTCTTATTTCAGGATTCTTTAATGAATAGAAAGTTCAAAAGAACAGCTTTTATTTGAAATAGAAAAATTTTGTGATATTGTAAATGTATTTGGGTCAGTGACATGACATGCATATTTTTGTGTCCAAGTGCATTATTTCCTTTTAAAATAATTTGATAAATTCATGACATATATCTCTTTATTCTATAAAACCTATTTAGTTTGAATTAATTTTTAGTACATTTAAATAATACATATTATTTTATGTTTTGTTATCTTAAACCGCCAAAATGTCAGGTGGTGCAACTGTCCGAACAAATGACAGACTTTTAATTTAAAATTAAAAACTAAATACTATATGCATCACTTTAGGTTTGAAACCAGTTTCATATAAACACATTTTATAAATATCAGTAGCTTTTAAAGCTGTTGAGATAATTGAAAAACTTTTGTCCAGCACTTTGTATGTTCTCAAAGGTCAGGGTGGCACGACTGCAAACATGACTCTTTTATTACAAATTGACAAGATAATAACAGTAAACATGATAATCCAACTGATCCTTATGGCAGAGTGAAAAGGTGTGTAGATCTCTCTCAAATACTGGTGAAAACTGCTCATTTCGAGTATGGGTAGGTTGGTACACTTTCCATGTCAGGTGGTACTGACAACTATACAACTATTCGGTTGCACCGCCTGACATAAAAAAAGTAAAAAAAAATAATTTAAACACTTTGAAAAGTTATTTAACAAATGAAACTTGTTTAAACATATTCATGACTCAAACATATGCATTTTTTTGAAGCTTCATTTGTCAATGACCATTTACTATCACTTTTAATCAGTGTAATGTGTCTTTGCTGAAAAAAAGTAATAATTTCTTTAACAAAAAAATCTTAATGACTCCAAACCTTTGAATGCTATTTACAATAAATGGTTGAAAAACATAGTGTATATTATCAAACAAAAAAAGCAGGTGACAAAATGTAGTTTGGGCACAAAGTAACGCTGTGCTTTGGTTTGGTCTTGTTTGTGTTGATCGTCCGTTCTCCTGTTGGATGTTGACAGTTTTATGTCGTGACCTCTGGGCCAGCTGTTCATCCACAGGTTTCTTTACAACTGTTTGGGGGAACGGGGGGCTGAGGTTACCCTTTTATGTGAACCACAAGTGCTGAAGGCCTTTTCCTGCAAATTATAACCAGCCCCATCCTGGTAACTCACGAAGCCACGGTTTCTGCTTATTTCGGCTCTGGAGATCATGAGCAGATGGAAGAAATCACTCGTAGGTGTTGCTCTGCCTCGTTTCCTCTGGGCAGAGGGTGTGTTTGTGATTGTGTATATACATGGCGCGCTAAACACTGAGAAGCTTTGACAATGTTTCAATGGTGGTGTCAATCAGAAAGGCATCAGGGCTGTTATCAGAGTGTCCCACCGGACAGGCTTTCCTGCAGGGACTGAAACTCATTCCCATTCAGAGGAGGAAGGAGAACTGTGACGAAGAGATCAAGGTGTAGCTCTGGCCTCCAAATTCCCCAGATCTCAATCTAAATGAGCATCTGTGGGATGTGCTGGAACAGCAGGTTCAAGTTTGGCCTCCACCTCACAACCTAAACGGGACTTAAGGGATCTGCTGCTAACGTCTTGGTGCCAGATACCACAGGAAATCTTCAGGGGTCTTGTAGAGTCCATGCCTCAGCGGGTGGAGGACCAACAGCATATAAGGCAGGTGGTCATAATGTTTTGGCTAATCGGTTTATAGCCTACATACATTCTCGGAAAAACAAATGATCATAGATCTCATTTGTGATATTTGTCTAGCCAACAGCAAAATACTCCACAAAGGCATAAGACACTATGTTCAGGCTGCAGGCAAATTGGATTTTTCTCAAATGCCTGAAAATTCTCTGCCTGAAAATTCTCTTTTCAGGCAGACTGTCCGCAGTATTAACTGCAACTTAAAGCTGCAGTCCATAAGTTTTGCCTCTTTGTTGCCATCTCCGTTTGAAACCTGCAATTGCAGTTAGTTGTGGAATTATTATTTTACATGGGTTGTGCATCGGCACGGCTCCTCAGCGCGGATGAATCTAATGTTTTGAGGAGTAGGCTGTCAGTCACCGCATCAGAGTGGATACTGTACTTCAGAATTACAGATTCTAAGTCTTGGAAGTATGACCAAAATAATAAGTTTCACCAGAAAATGTCATCTGAACAAGTAAGTAACATGTCTGCCACTTTTGTTCTGACCAACTGAAAAAAAACAAGACTTCTACAATAAATCTAATGGTGATTAAATCTAATGATAGCAAAGTTAGCTCATATCTTGTCAAATCATGCAAATTATTATTATTGTTATACTTCGTTCTCAAATTGTTGATGTTCCCACGTGAAAAAAAGTACACTTCTATAATGTACTTAAAGTGCTCTATTTTCGCGCAGTAATTTTGTACTTAATATACTAAAAATTCTTCTTTAGTACTTCTTAAGATAATCTTAAGAACATCTAAGTGTACTCAACTGTGCTATTTTGAGACACCATGAAACATGAACTAAAATGTGCTTTTAATATACTATCTCTGTATTTAAAAAATATATATATATTTAGTTACCACTTGTAGTACACTATGGGTTCAAATGTACTATAAGTAGTATCTAAATACATTTTTTAAATGCTCTGACAAATCTATTCCGTTGCACAAGAAAAACTCTGACTGGTATATATATCGGGATGTTTTCATGTTCTGTAGGCTGTATGAATACTTATGGCATTTCCGTCACCGGTTTTGATGTTATCATTGTGTGTCGTGGTAAGAGTGACGCAAAAGACAATTTGAGCAGCCAAAGCATCCAGACTGAGACGCATCTTTAAAAATCTGATTGATATGTCAGCAATTGGAATTGGAAAACAATCAGATTTTTGCTGCAAGTCTGAACATAGCATTAAACTTATTGTAATCCCCCCCCCCCCCCCCTTTTTTTTTTTTTTGCATGCCAGATTTTTTTCATTTCATCTTCTGTCTAATACAAGTACTGTGATGAAATCTAACAACATCAGCTTGAGTTGCCAAGAATTTTACGACTTCCAAATACAGGTTTGTGCCACACACAATACTTTGACCTGTGATTTTCCCAAAGACTTCCTTACTCCAATTACAGGGAAGTGTTTTTACCCTGAGGGCTCTGTGATAAAATCCATGGAGGACTGGACACCGTGACCTCACGGTCACAGGTCATGTGTGTCAGACTTAGGGTGAACAGCTCAAGTTTATATGTTCCTTCAAAACTCTCTACTTCAGTAACACTATATGATAAACGTTCACCTGATGCCAAAAATATTATGCGTAAAAATGTTCATTTTCATTTTTTTTTAAATCCCACCTATAAATCACTTAAACATGATGACAGGAATTTCTCCTTTTGTCC